>CAUYRT010036955.1:0-23711 GCA_963574885.1 Lepilemur ruficaudatus | reverse complement strand
AAAAAAAAAAACAAAAAAAAACAAACAAAGAAGCAAACAAAAATGTTTTAATGCCAATGCTCAAATTTTAGAAAAGTCGACTGATGACTGTCCCGTTCTTACTGATAATTTGATATAAAAGATTTTTCTCTATACAACAATTAAAATAGTTCAAGAATAGTATTCTCACACCATTTATAGTGATAACAATCACCAGAACTAATACTACTCCTCATGTAATTTGGCTCTCTTTTTAAGAATAATTTCTGAGGATTCCCTTTCTTAATATATTTTCAAATTTTAGAATCCCAGGGAAAACACTGGGGCCAATTTCCTGGTCCCTATACAACTACTTTGTTATGGAATTTCTGTCTTACAGAAAAAAAATCAATTATTTCAGGCAAAGGGTATTAATTAGAAAAATAAGATGAACTTAATCTATGCTTTCTTAATTTTTTTACTCACTACACAATTATCTCTCCTTATGATAAGTGGTGATATCTAATGGTTGTTAGTTTATGAGGATGAAAAAGGCATAAACCAACCACTCTGGTGATAAAAATCTGAAGGCTTCTTTTGAGTAAGAATCCATATAACCTTTGAAAAGAGAAGCCATTCGCATAGGCCCATACCTTTAAAAAGTGCTCCTGGCCCACGAACTTTCTGCACTGTAATTTTTGAACCTGGAAAGAAATTCAGGGAACACATTGCCCTGGTATTTTATAGAGAGGTACCATTACATTGCTACAAAGTAGTTTTGGTTCTTCCTTGTTAGATAATGTCTGCAAAATACACATCACTCAGTACTTTTCCTACAATATATGTATATATTTCTTTATATTGCCTTATCAGAGCAGAAATGAGGGCTAAAACTGAGTAAAATACAAAAACAGTTGAACAGCTTCTTTCATTTTTGAGTTAACTACACTTGCCTATTCTCTATATTCTCCTTTGAGTATACGCTAAGAAAATGACAAATACCTTATTCATAGTGAATGAGAATGCTACCTATTAACAATGTCCAGTCTACGTGTGTCTAGAACAGCACAATGGGAAAAATTATAGCTAAGCTGAAAGTTAGGTCTGTGCTCTAATAAAGCCTCTACTCTGTCCTTACTAATGATGTAGTCTTGCCTAAGTCTTTACCATCTCAGGGAACATGATTTCTGAGGTCCCTTTCAACTCTAAACTTCTGCTTTTAATCTCTTCTTTGATAAATCAATTTATAATTTCCAAAACAAAATTTCTTGCCCTTCTCAGTCATATATCACGCATGCATCCTTTTTTAAAAGTTTAAAGAATGGTCCCTGTGGTTGATAGTTTATTTTGACCCTTTAAAGTATGTCATAACTCTACATTCACACAGCAATATAACACAGTAAGGAAAATAAATTTTTTACTAATTAAAGTTAATTTGTATAAGTTAATTAGTTATAATAACCAGGAAAATCTAATTGGCCACAAAAATAATTATGTTTTCAAAAGAACTAATTGTATGAGTAAATTCATCTATTTGTGATTCTTAAAGTTTTCTTTGTTTGAATTTTCAAGTCACAACTTTCATTTTCTGTGATAAGTATAATTATATTTGTTAGTATTACCTAACTCAGTGAGAGAATTAAAAGCTGTTTCTTACTACATTGAAAACCTCACATGTATGATGGAACAATGATTGAAATGTTGGGGGAATAAATATACGGGATTTTGTCTTAAACCAGAATTTCAAACTATCAAATGAAAAATTCAAGGCAAACTAAGAAGTTGTTGCAAATTGTGTTCAAGAAAACCTATATTTAAAAATATACTTTACAGACACTCTGAAGAACTGCTGCCAAACAGTTTTTTTTTTAATATTATTGTTAACAAAAATTACTTACTGCCACAATTTAGAAAGTAATTCAGTAAGACTATGCATAGGATGAAAATACATGAAAATAGGCATTACCAAATGAATACATTCATTCAATTACTCACCAAGCATTTATAGGACCTTTAATTTATACCTGTATTTTAAACCAACTATCCATTAAAATTTCAACATATAAACTGCATACTTTCATAAATGAGAAAAAAATAAGTTAATAATTGAAATTCTCGTGAAGTTAAAGAACTGCTTAGGCATAAAAATGTATATTACTATTAAAAACATTCAAATGTTAATTAACTAAAGAAATTATGGGTCTGTAATCAGAAATATTTATTTTTAAATCTTGCATAAAGTCAAAGCATTGACTGAAGACTCTAAGCATTTGCAAGATATGCTAGCTTCCTGAGCACATCTTAAGAAAATAAAAACATACATCGAAGGCCATGAATGCTATTCCTGGTATGGAAACCCAACTTCAGATTTATTCAACTTTCACAGCTGGGCCATTATTCTTAATATTAATGAATAAAACAACTTAATAAACATTGTTTTTATACTGTGTGTACCCTGAATTTTACTAGACATACTGAGAGAAAAAAGGAAGAATCAATACACCTAATGTTTGTACTGAGCATTTTTTCTGGCCAGAGCACTCTGATAAAAGCTAGAGACACACAAAAATATATATATAATATATATATTTTAAATGTATTTTTTAATGGAATTATCACCTAGTTCAGAATATGAGACATTCTATCTAGCCTGTTTCATAAACAATTATCAAATCCTTACTAACTAGAAATCAGTAATTTTCACATAGATTAACTTAATTAATTTTCTTAACAAATATAAAGGAAAATGTAGGGGCAAAAATTAACTGGCATCTGAATTCACAGCTAGTAAGAGACAGAAAGACAATCTGAACTCTTCTTTTGATTACAAACCTAGTGCCTATTCTACTTTAAAAGAGAGCTATTTCCAAAGCTTACCTGCAATATAAGATAAAATGATTAAAGTGTTGTTTTTTGAGACAAAGTTTTGCAGGGAATTTAAGTAAAAAATGACTTCAAAATAAGATGATCAACTTTTGACCTTCAAGAATTTAGAATTAATTTGTTGTACTTAATAAGATATATATTAAAGAATCAATTGAAAACTTCCAGAAGCCCTATGGGAATTCAGAATTACAGTAGGGAACAAAAGTAATATGTAGAAATCAATAGCTTTCATATATATGATAACACCAGTTATTAGAGATAACAGAAAAAAGACTCCATTAGCATTAGTAACACAAAGGACAAAATATCTAAGAATAATCTCATTCATATACAATACCTATTTAAAGAAAGCTTTAAAACAATAAGGAAAGGCATACCAAGTTCCTGGATAGGTCGCATCAATACTATAAAAATACCAGTTCTTCCTAAATTAATGTATAAATTTAATGAGTTTCAAATTAAAATACTAGCATATGTTTAAAACAGCAGACAAACTAATTCAAAAATTTATATAAACATAAGCAAAAATAATCAGAAAAACTCTGAAAAATAAAGAGAATGAGGGCTCAGATTGCTAGAAATTAAAACACAATATAAAAATCCCAATGACTAAAACAATGTAGTACTGAATGAATTGAAAAACAAATGAAATAAAGTACAGAAGAAACCCCAAACACACAGAGTGAAGTTAATATATTCTATTAGTAAATAACGCAAGTGACATTTAACTAATGCTCTATGAGTAACTCATGACCAATATGAACAGGACTATAAATGCCAAACGGATGAAAGATCTAAATGTGAACAATAAAACCATGAAGTGTTAGAAGGGAACATGAGCAAACTCAAATATAATCTTGGAGAATAGAGAGTCTTACAAACAATGGATCAAAATTCAGAAGCCATAATAAAAGATTACAAATCCAACTATATAAACATCAAAAACTTCTGAATGACAAAAGTTGTCATAAATAAATTGAAAGATATGCAAGAATTACCATATCTAAGGAAAGGGCTACCCTCCATGATATGTAAAGAGATCTTTGAAATCAATGAGAAAAAGATCAGTAATCTAAAACAGATAAATAATATAAATTGTTCAAAGAAAACAAAATGGAAAATGTTCTTATACAGATGAAAGATGCTCAATATCTTCCATTATAGTGATACTGCAATTTTCAACTACAATACGACAACCTTTTTTTTTTAACTTATCAGCTTGACAAAAATTAAAAACTTTGATGGTTATTGTATTATATTATTCATTCATAAATAATTTGTTCTTTCCCTTGCAATACTTCCCTGCAGATGAAGTTTATTTCCTTCTCCTATTGAATTTGTGTTAGACATGTTACTTGCTTTATTCAAGGCAATATGGTGCTTTCTACATGAATGTTTGATTTGGCTCAGCCAATGTCTCTTCCTGTCTTCCACCCTGAAAACAGTATATCCCAAGTAGGGGCTAGTCCATCAACCTGGATCCTAGATTGAGAAGAGACTTGGACCCAAACAGATCCCAGCTGAGTCCAATCAACCAACATGCAACTGACCCACAGCCAACCCACAACCCTAGGGTAACACAAGCAAGAAAAAATATATAATTCATGGAAAGAGCGGGGTTGTTAACATTGCAAAAGCTTACTAACACATAGTCTGTGACTTATGGAAAGAGGCATTCTCACATATTACTAGTAGAAATGTATATTGAAACAAGCCTTATGGATGGCAATTTAGAAATGTCTACCAAAATAACAAATGCAATTCCACTTCTGGTAATTTATGTTAGAAATATGCTTTCACATGTGCAGAATGATACGTATTCGAAGTTAGTCACTATTATAGCAAAGGATTGGTAACAGCCTAATGTTCATTAATTAAGAATACACCAACACAATGGAATGCTATACAGATGTCAAAAAAAAAACAAGGAACTTATCCATGCCTTGATATGAGAAAAACTTCAATAATTAAATTGATAATATATATTACATGGAAAAAAAGCAAGGTACATAACCGAACACTGATACATTATGGTACAAACTGTGTGAAAATAAGACATTAAATTTCTTTTGGCTTCACTGTGTGTAAGAAAACTTCAGAAATATACATAGGAAAACTAAATGAAAATGGCTATAAATTGTGGGAGCAAGGGAAGGTGGGAACTGGACAGCTGTGGCACAAGTAGATTAAAACTTTTCACTACATATGTTTTTAGCTTTTTATATGTTTTTTTATCTTGAATGTGAAGTGAATCTATTGTTTCTTAAAAAGTTAAATGTACATAAATTATTAAAATATTCATCTAATTAACTAAAAACTCTCCAGTGGTTGCTTATCAACTATATACAGTGATTCTCAAATTCAGTTCAGCAGAACCCAGACAGGTTTGTTTTCAGAGACCTGTAATATGTTTTTATTATGAAAAATTATTTTACCTGTTAGAACAAACAAAATTCCCATTTTATAATGATAATCCTCAATGTAAAGATGTCTTGATAAAATACAATTGTAGTTTCTGAAATAAATGTTTACCTGAAATCCCAAGATCCCAGTGAATATTCTCTTAGGGATATGTCATTTTTTTAAAACAAAATTGGTATATAACTCAAGTATGAGAGATGATAATTGATATCGTAAATCAAAACTCCTTAGCATATCATATATGATTCTTCATGCTCTGGCCTGGCCTCCTTATTCAGCCTCATCTCTCCCCATATATCATGAACTTCATGCTCCAGCTACACTGAACTGGTATAGTTGCTGGTACACACCCTCTTGTTTCTTCCTCCATGCTTTTGTTTGAACTGTACATTACTGCTGGAAAATCTTCCCCACTCCCTACCCCCAATTTATCAGGCTAATTTCTACTCTTCCTTAAAGATTTGTTGAGTTATCATTCCCTATTGGAATCTTATCCTGATCTATCACCTGTCATTCTTTTTCCACAATACCCAGTATAACATAAATTCCTACCACTTGACTCTAAGCTCTATAAAGATAGATGCTTATCTTTTTCATTATTTTATCCCCTAGACCATTTCACAGCATTGCAATAATACCATGGCAGCCTCTATTTGAAGAAAAAAAAAATCAGAGGACTTTGGGACCTTCAATTTGTGTACATTGGGTATTGCTAGGCCATTGCATAATCTGTTTCTCAAGCTTGGGACATGCTCTCCCATCTTCAACTTTACATCTACATTTAAATATTACCTCCTCAAAGAAGGCTTCCCTATACAGGTTTTAAAATACAAGAAACAGCATGTGTTAGAGTACCAAAGTCCATAGAAAACAGTGGTGTTATGAGCATAAGTTTGGAAAGTTGGGACCTTTGGGTGGAAAAGTGATGAAGTACATTGAATTCAACATAATGGTCGAATACCTAATAGAGATTTCAAACTTAGAGATGAAAATATTACACTGAAATGTGTACAAATATCATTGATTTTTATTTCATAAGTATGAAAGACTGTGTGATAAGGTTGGGTAAAGCACTAAACTAGAAGGGCACTAAACTAGAAAGGGTAAGATTGTCCAAAAGACAACCACAAAGAGTTAAATAAAAAGAGACCTATTTTAAAAGCCATTACTTTTGGCAATTAGATAGCCACTGGTGAGAGATACTCTTAAAAGACCAGAACAGAGTTCATCTCTGACAAAAAGAAACCATAAATTCTATAAATCTCCCTCCCCCCCTGCAAATACACACACAAAAACAAATACACACATGCAAATGTTTCATTTCTTTCCACGAGAAAGACTTTAGAAACAACCTAGGGTCTCCACAGTTATGAACTGCATCAGAAAAAAAAGTATCAACTGAAGGCATATTCCAGGAAAAATATACCAAAGAAAGAATGCTGAAATTAAAAAATGTCTAAAATTTGGGAAAAAATAATGGGCTAGCTTCTGCTTTCATAACATAATGGATCTCTTTATTAATTTCATAATGGTAATGATCCCTGTCAAATACAACCACCATTCCATTTTTCCATGTGTCCAGATGCTATTTTGGCAATTAGGCAGTCACTGCTATTCAAAGTAATCGAATATGCAATTGCCCACTGTTGTCCTTTTCTTCTAGTATGAATGATTTGAATCTTATTTTTGATCTAAAAATATTTCATTTATATCTCTTTGTTGATAGATTTTCCTGTTGCTTTATTTCAAGGCACTGTAGAAATCATTAGTGACATTATGCCAAGGGCTGAACTTCATAAGCAACCTGAACATTTTGATTCACTGAAAAAGAAACCCACAATTCACTAAAACAAATGTAATAATGATCCTGTCCAATTAAAACTGCTAAATTAAATGAAGAGAATCTAAAGATTCCCCCTTATCATTCTGATACTCTGGAAGCATGTCACGGAAACAATAAATACCACCACATACATTAAAGATGCCCAGCCTCTTTTGGTTTAAGGAAAGCAAACACATTCTTTTATAAGAAAACTGCACTATTAGATAAAATATTGTAATGGATACATCTAGGCATAAAAATCAACCTCAAATAACCTCTAAATTAAAACATATTTAAACAAATTCTTAATCCAATTAACAAATAGGAAGCTGCCCTATTAACATGTTGATGAAACACAAGAGAAAATAGGAAATGCTGCCTGAGCATAAGACTAGTCATGAAAACTCAGATGAGACATCACTTATGTCCTATTATTTGAAAAACAATAAATTTTTCTAGTATCTATTTCTCTATAATTCCTGTCAAATACATATAATCATGCTTTTCTGCCACATACATATAGTTCTGGCTGTATCCTGCAGTTTTAGAAATTATAAAACATGCAGGATTCAGGGAAATCCTGATCCTTGATCCTCGAATATGACAGATCCATATAAGAGTAAAATTTAGTATCAGGGAGGACTTGGCAGGTTAATTTAACTACCTGACTTTAGAGAGCATTCAGGGATATGATGAACAGGATTATAACAACTGACTATATCTTCGGTCCAGCATGAACACGTGCATGTATGAATGGGATACAAAAAATTGGAATACTATATATTTTATTCAATGAATAGTTTCTGCATTAGAAGTATACACTATTTTAAATAGGTATTCTACAAATAAAACCAGGCTCCTAATAAACTAGTTACAGCTGGTTAATCTAAAGATAAAGCAGTAGTCTTCAAACTTTTTAGCCTTGAAACACTTTCTCAAAAATTAAACAAAAAAACTTAGGAAGAACAGAAATATTAAACTAAAGAATAGGGGTGAAAAAGAAAGAATGGGGTGAGTTTGTGCTTGTGTAAAGGAGGTTGGAACAGTATTCCACCAAATCTCTCTCTCTCCAAAGCATAGTTTGAAAAACAGCACATCAAAATAATTCTAAAGGGTTGCAGAAACAATTTAGATATACTATGAGAGATACATACTGGGATATTAAAATAATTTAAAATAGATACTCATAAATATTTTATAACATATCCCATAAAATGGTTTAATCTTAATTATCACACGTTTATCTTTTTCCCTATATCTATTATTTTTTCACTATCACAATATACCATATGATTGTAATTGTCACCATATGTCCCACAATTCACATGTATTCCTCAGAAACAATCGTTTAATATGCCCTTTATTTACTTTGCAACCATTCCTGGGGCAGAAAAGACATACTGAAGTCACTATTTCATGCTTCCTTGGAAGATACATAGTTGCCCTGTTAGCACTGCAGTACCAATATACGGTATCTACAAGCATGTAACATGTTCACATCTCTTCAAGGCCAACCTTGAAAAGGGAGTTAAAGTTAGCATAATATACTCCTACAAAAGACTGTCAATTGTCTAGACGTGCGAAGCCCAGGGCAATGGACGCTTCTCTAAGCGTTTGCAATGTACTTTATTACTGCTACTTATGTAAGTATTACTATTATACCAGGAAATTCAGTACATTTACCTCAGTGCTTTTCAAGCACTTCAAGCATCTCAAACAGAGCACAAATGAGTTTATTATTTTAAATATAAATGCATAGCCATTCATATAAGCACACATATGTGGACATCTGTATATCTATAAAACAAACATGTTTCCACTAACTTGTAGCCCACTTTGAGAAATGAGCCTTTGACAGCGATCCACAGTATCAGAACGTTGGCGGGCTGACCTTGCTACAACGAACAACAGAACTTGAAACAGCTGCCGCTAGCAGAGCAGACGGCGGGAAGGCCACGCGCCAAGGGCAGGGCTAGGGCCAAAGGCGGAGCCAGGCCGGCTCCCGGCAGCCCCTGCGCGGGCACGGCAGGAAGGAAGGGAACGTGCCCGGCGCGTCCGTCGACGTCGGCGTCGTGGTCCACGTTTTTGGCGTGCCCTGCGCGGGACACCATCTGCCGCAGAGCAGGCGCATAATCCCGAGGCGCTGCCTGCCCCCTCAGCCTTCTTGTGAAGCCCGTGAAAGCTGGCCACATTCAGGGTCTGGATTAGGTGGGCATGGACATCCGCGGTGGCCTGAATACTAAGCATGACCACGTGTCTGAGCACTCTTAGGTGTCCTGCACTGCTGTGTTTGAGGCAAGGCTTCCCTGCCTATCAGCTTGTCCTGTGGTTTTACTGACCACTTAAGGTTCAACATTGGCGACCAGATCACGTAGAACCACTGTTTGGTCCTTCCTCCACAACACCAGCCACCACAGCCAGGTGGTAGAGGGGACCTCAAGCACGAAAACCAAAGGTAAAGCATTCCAGCCCTGGACAACTTCCTGGACAAATCAAAGATGGAGCCTCCCTGGTAGGACTCAACTATCCCCTTGTCATACTGAGTGTAATAACCACAACCACCCCGCAGACGTTCAGACCTAAGCAACATATCGTTGCATTCTTATAATTGCGTTGGTAGCACCTTGAGACTGACTCTTCAGCCCACGGTGATATTCAGCCATAGAAGTTTCTGTGTTGTCCATCACTTGATGTAGTTTATTTCATTATGTAGTCAAGATTTCAAAGAAGGAGCAGAAATGTCCTTTCACGGGGACATATTCAGTCCTTGAGGTTGAGGGATAGGCACGCGTAGGGGAAGATGGAATGGGAACCTAATACCTTCTTTTACCAATTTCCCCGCCTCCTTCACCTTTCCGCCTTGCTGCCCCCACTCCCCACTCTCAGCAGATTTCTTCAGAGAGAAAACCAATATCCAAAAAAAGCTGTTTGGGTAGATGGTCTGTACTGGACTTTTTTTCCTCCCAGACTGGGAAAAGGGACAAGGTTGTTTCTATTTAGGCAGAAACTGAAAGGCAGGAAATTTTGTTCACTGATTGTCATCATAAACATCTAAGTAATAAGTTTTATATTGGGGTGAAAATAAATACATTAAAATTAGGTTGATTTAAATAAAATAATTTATTTGTCCAGAAATGAGATTAAAGAAATGTAATGAAGAAAAATATACTGAACTGCCCATTGCAGGTAAGTTTTATTAATTTAATTAGCAAATAGACCAATTTCTGAACAATGACACTTTATGTATGACTAGCCAGGCCAAATTTTACATAATATGTATACTGAGTACATAGTTAGCTATAATAGATACGTATTGTTTGCATTACATAAGAAATCTCAGAAGCAATATATAGTAAATAAACACAAACATTTATTATGCCAAGTCCAAGGACCTAGGTTCAAATTCTAGTTCTGACCTATAACCTATCTGGATCCTCAGTTGCCTCGTTTGTAAATTAGGGATGATAATAATACCCATCCTGCAAAGACAGTATGAATGTTTAACATTACCATGAATGTGCAAAATGCTTTGTAAACTGAAATGTAATATAACAGTTATTACAGCCAATAAAATCTTGCTTATAAACTTAAAAAAGTAACTCCAGCATATGAAATAAATCACACAAATTCCTATGCAAAATGACCTCTCTCAATAATACTGCTCTTCATACCGGTGATTATATTTTCCTCTTGAGTGAATGATGCTGAAAAGAGCAATAAGATGCTTTCTAGCAGCTGTCTGTTTAACCCATAGTCAATTATTTTCAGATTGTTTATGTTGCATGCAATGCTTACCATAAGAAAAGAAACAAAAACATTAAGCATCTGAAATGAGCTTTTAAATGTTAAGATTCTTTAAGCATTTCATTTATTATATGATTTATATGATGTATAGCATAAGCATACATACACAGTAAGGAAATGAATTTGAAGAGTCGACACTAGGTGGGTCCATAGTAATGAACTGAACATTTTCAACTGTAATGTGAAAAATATCTGTTTAAAATAGATGCATTACAGCATAAAAGCTAATTAAAACTGAGCAAAATGAAAAGCTCAACTGGTATTTTGAAAAGGTATTAAATAGGAAATATAAAAAGTAACTAAATATGAAAAATATTTTAAATAATTTCTTAATCTAGTAACTTAGTATCTGCAAATGGTTTATTTTCATAAACTTATACAGATAATATGCAACATACAGTAGAAATAAGAAGATAGATATAAAGTCTGTATAAAATCTAGAATAATGGTTCCCCAGATGAATGACTTTTCTAATTAAAAAAAAATTATAAAATATTCTTATGATTTCACAATAATTGTAAGCCAATGGTTAGAACAAAAACACTACATTTTCTTTCTGCAATAAAACATTGTGAAATAGTAGGAAATGTAAATAATAACATACCTTTGGGTACAAGAGAATGGAGGATTGGAAACACTTCTTAACTAAGGACTGATAATAAAAAATTAAAATTATTATTTGGGATTAACAGATTTTAATTTTTTCCGTCTGTATCCTCTGATTGTCCTGGCTTTGGTGTTTCTAGCTAGAAATTTTTTCGAAGAATATTAAGTTTAGTTTTGTGGGTAAGAAGATCCCTATAATATCAAGGATATTATAATATTCAGATCAAGGATAATCATAGCCCACATTTATTAAGTGCTTATTTAGCACTGTTACACTTTGCATACAATAGCTCTTCAACCAACCCTTCGTGGTAGGCATTATTGTTTGTATCATTCCTATCATATAGTTTGGGGCACAGAATCAGAGATAGTAAGTAATTTGCCAAAGGTTAAATAAATAGCCGATAGTCCAGAACGTGTACTCTGCCAGTGTCTCCAGTGATGTTTTTAACCTTTTTTCAGCCAAACTTCCTCAAAGTAATGTCTACACTTACTGTTACCACATAACCACCTTGCACTCACTGCTCAATGAATACAGTATAGCTTTCACCCACACACAGAGCCACCAAAACTGCTATTTCTGAGATTAACAATAACCTCCATATTACTAAATCCAGTGGAAACTCTTCAGGTCTTATATTACCTGACCATGGCCAAGCCCTCTGCTAAGGTTTAAATGTGTCCCCCAGTTCATGTGTTGGAAACCTAATCCCTAATGTGGTAGAGTTGGGAGGTAGGGCCTACCAGGAGGTGTTTGAATCCTGAGAACTCAACCCTCATGGATGGATTAATGCCTTTATCATGGAAGTGAGTTCACTATCTCCAGAATGGGTTCCTTATAAAAGGAAAAGTTTGGTTCCCTCCCCCTTGCCATTTCCCTTTCCCTCTTCTGCCCTTCCATTTTCCATGGGATGACGCAGGAAGAAGGCTCTCACCAGATTCTGTCATCTTGATTTTGGACTTCGCAGCTACCAGAATCATGATCCTATAAATTTCTGTTTATTATAAATTACCTAGACTCAGATAGTCTGTTATAGCAGCATGAAACAGACCAAAATACCCTCTTTTATTGAGCACTCTCTTCTATTTCTTTATCCCACTTCTCTGTATGCCCCTTCTTGGATTTCTTTGAGTAATTTTCCTTCTGTACTCAACCTTTGAAAATTTGAGCTGCTTGGTCATCTCTTGAGCATCTCTTCTCAATTTTTCCTCTTCCACTAGACAATTTCATTTAATCTTTTGTTTTTAATAACATCTGTATATGAAGACTCAAAAATAATATTTCTATCTCAGACCCCTCTTCTAATTTTGTATCTCTTCTTAGATGTCTTATAGGCATGTCAAACTCAACGTGTCCCAAAAGTAAACTCATCACCTCTCTACCCTCCACCCAAAGTTTTCTATCATGATAAATTGAAAAAACATCAACCCAATTGTTTGTGCCAAAAACCTAAAAGTCTGTTATTCTTGCCATGTTTCCTCCCTCACTCTCCCAAATCTATTCAGTCTCCAAGTCATCCTAGTTCTAGTTCTTAAATATATTAATATCTTGAATCATTTAATTGTCTCTACTGTCATTGTCACCATAATAGTCTAAAACATCACCATCTGCTGCTAAAATATTGTAATTTTCTCTTAATTAGTCTAACTACCCACTCTTGCCCTCTCTAATCCATTTTTTCCCACACAGTGCCCAGATTGATGTTCTTCAAATAAAAATCTGATCATGTCATTTCCCATGTTTAAAATCCTTCAGTCTTCAATTTCTCACATAGAACAAAATCTCAAACCCTTAACATGGCCTGCATAACACCCTCCTTATTGGTACCAGGCTCCAGTCACAGCAGTTTTATCTCTGTTACCAAGATATTCTGAGTCATTTCTGAACTAAGACATTTTCTCTATTTTCTCTGTTCAGAATGGTCTTTATCCAGATATTTATTTGGCTAATACCTACCTACACTTCAAGTTTCAATTTAAATTCTTCTTCTTCCAGGTAACTTTTCTCTCTCTCCAGAATAAGCTAGCTTGACCTAGTTTTCATTGTTGTGGCATCAAATGTTGATGATTTCACTTATTTTCACAGTAAAAAGTGATAGTTTTACACAATATAAAAGTTCATAATATCTGGAATAATATTGAGCTAAGGCAGACTATAGAGTCAGGCACCAGTTCAGAGATGGCCGAGTACGGTTCAGAGTTGCATTCTTTTGGTTTACTACCAAACCAGCAAGTAGTACACATGATTTACATGCACTCAAGGATACAGGTGTGAGAACAAAGCTCCACAATGACTCTCTAACAAGAAGGGCCCCAAAGTTCTTGTGGTCAACTATCTCCTCCCCCAGCTAAGTGGGCAATCTATCAAATTGGAGAAGCACAGAAGCCTTTTATAAGTATGACAGCATGTAAGCATGCACAAGTTCATCCTATTAACATCTAACACATACTTGCAACAGTTCATCACAATAACATTCTATTTTACATTGATTGGTACATTACTCAGTATGGCTTATCCCACAGTCTATCACAGAAATGAAAGAGTAATGAATCTTTTCTTCCTCATAAAAGAGCACCTCACAAACCTTCAGCTGGCTCTTTTTTTACAGCTTTATTGAGATATAATTCACACACCATACAATTTGCCCATTTCAAATGTATAATTCAGTGGCATTAATTACATTCACGTGTTGTGTAACCATTATCATTATCTAGTTGCAAAACACGTTTATCACCCTAAATAGAAACTCTGTAACCAGTAAGCAGTAACTCCTCATCCTCCCTTCTTCCCAATCTCTGGTAACCTCCAAACTACTTTTGGTTTCTATGAATTTGCCTATTATAGATATTTCATATAAGTGTTATCATATAGTATTCATCCCTTGGTGTCTGGCTTACTTCACTTACGATAAAGTTTTCAAGGTCCAGCTATATTGTAGCATGCATCATTCCTTTTTTGCGGCTAAACAATATCCTGTTGTATGAATATACCACATTGTGTTCATTCATCTGCTGATGGACACTTGGCTTGTTTCCAACTGCTGGATACTGTGCGTAGTGCTACAATGAACATCAGTATCCAAGTATCTGTTTGAATCCCTGTTTTCAGTTCTTTTGGATATATAACTGAGAGTGGAATTGCTGGGACATATGGTAATTCTATGTAATTCTATGTTCCTTTTTCAAGAACCATCACACTGATTCCATAGCATTCCCACCAGCAATTCATGAAGGCTCCAATTTTTCCACATCCTTGCCAACACTTGATATTTTCCTTTATTCTTACTATTATAGCCATCTTAGTAGATGTGTTCACTGACTCATTTTTGTTCAGCCAACACAAATTTATCCAGGAAGATTTCAATCACAATTACTACTACAGTGGAGAGCTTCACCTTTAAAATATATAAATTAAGGCCGGGCACGGTGGCTCACGCCTGTAATCCTAGCACTCTGGGAGGCTGAGGTGGGTGGATAGCTCAAGGTCAGGAGTTCGAGACCAGCCTGAGCAAGAGCGAGACCCCGTCTCTACTATAAATAGAAAGAAATTCATTGGCCAACTAAATATATACGTAAAAAATTAGCCAGGCATGGTGGCGCATGCCTGTAGTCCCAGCTACTCGGGAGGCTGAGGCAGAAGGATCACTTGAGCCCAGGAGTTTGAGGTTGCTGTGAGCTAGGCTGACACCATGGCACTCTATAGCCCCGGCAACAGAGTGAGACTCTGTTTAAAAAAAAAAAAAAAAAAATTCTAAAAATATATAAATTAAACTAAACATGTAAGCAATATCATTGATTCACAGAAAATATATTTTTTTACATTTTTCTAAGTCTAGAAAATGAAAAATGTGGATATCATAATTGGTTATTTGAAAAATAATGAAATGTCTTTTTAATAAGTCTCATATTTTGGAGCAATAACTAGAATTTCTATTAATTCCTTTATTTTTCCCAAGTCTGTTAATTATTTTACCAAATAACAGATTTGGGGAGGGGAAAATCAACATAGATTGAGAGCTGCTGAGTGCTAAACATTGTCCATGCAGTTTATACCACTATATTATGTATTCCTCAAAATAGATAATAGGCAATTTTATTTTTACATTTTATATATAAAAAACTGATGTTCTAAAAGAAATATTTATAAAAGAAGTAAAGTTACAACAAATTAATGTTTCTCAAAATTGTACTATAGTATTCATTCCTGCATACAGTAACTGTGTTAGGCATTCAGTGAAGTCTTACCTAGCATCCCAGAACCTAAAAGAGATAAAAATTATGCTAATTTGGTTAATGGATGGAGCACAGCAAGAAGCATGCCATAAGATGCCCCCCACCCAAAAAAAAGGCTACCTGTAAAATTACAGTGTGACATAAAAAATACTAGCGATATCAGTGTTTCTTGAGTCAATTGAGTATTTCTACATAGGAGTCAGAAACTGAGCATAAACACTTTGGGGTATCCGATGACGAAGCCAAAAAGTTAAATCACTAAAAATATCCTGGACAGATTCCATACTTCTAAATATTTTCCTTTTTTTCTTATGTTTTTTAATAACTTTATTTTAATTAAAAAATAATAATTGTATATATTTATTGGGTACAATGTAGCTGATCAACATATCCATCACTTCAACTTTTTTAATGGTGAGGATATTAAAAAATCTATTCTTTTACAAAATTTGAAATATATAATACTTACTAGTAACTGTGGACACCATGCAATGCAAAAGATGACTAAAACTTATTCCTTGAATTTAATTGAAAATTTGTACCCTTTGATCAATATCTCTCCTTTCCCTGTCCCTCATCACTGCACCCTCTCAACCTCTGGTAACCACCTCTTTACTCTCCGTTTTTGTGAGATTGACTTTTTTTAATTAGTGAGATCCTATAGTATCTGTCTTTCTGTACCTGGCTTATTTCACTTAGCATAATGTCCTCCACATCCATCTATATTGTAGCAAATGACAGAATTGCCATCTTTTTAAAGGCTGTATAGTATTCCATTGAGCTCTCTCTCTCTCTCTCTCTCTCTCTCTCTCTCTCTCTCTCTCTCTCTACACACACACACACACACACACACACACACACACACACACAATAGTTTCCCCTAACTGCAGGGAATGTATTCCAAGATCCCCAGTGGATGCCTCACACCTCAGATAGGTGAACATGGCATATTTTTTCCTATACATACCTATAAGAAAGTTTAATTTCTAAATCAAGCACAGTAACTAGAGATTAAGAACTAATAATAAAATAAAACAATTATAACAATATACTATAATCAAAGTTATGTGAATGCGGCTCTGTCTGTCAAAATATATTGTAGGTAACTGAAACCTCACAAAGTGAAACCACAGATAAGGGGAGATTACTCTTACTATGTTTTCTTTATCCTTTCATCCATTAATAGACACTTAGGTTGCTTCTATACCTTGGCTATTTTGAATAATTCTGCAGTGAACATAGGAGAGACTGCAGATAACCCTTTGACAAACCAATTTCCATTCCTTTTTTTCTTTTTGTGTTTTGCTGTACTTATTGGCACTAATGATTTTACCTTAGGTCTATGGTCTCCAACCTCCAGGCCGTGGACTGTACCGGTCCATGGCTTGTTAGGAACTGGTCTGCACAGCAGGAGGTGAGCAGACAGTGAGCCAGTGAAGAAGTTGTATTTACAGCCACTATCCATCGCTTGCATCACAGCATAGGAGTGGGAACTCTACTGCAAACTGCACATGGAGGGATCTAGGTTGCAGTCTCCTTATGATATTTAATGCCTGATGATCTGAGGTGGAGCTGAGGCAGTGGTGCTAGCACCGGGGAGCAGCTGCAAATACAGATTACCATTAGTAGAGAGAGGTTTGACTGCACCATAAATGTAATGCACTTGAATCATTCTGAAACCATCTCCCTACAACCAGTCCGTGGAAAAACTGTCTTGGATGAAACCTGTCCCTGGTGCCCAAAAGGTTGGGGACCACTGATTTAGGTGACCCAGACAAATTCTAAACTCTCATTCCAAGTTAAAAGAAAACAGAAATTCACCAAAAAACAGTCTATTAATTATAGTATTATAAGATGAAAGGATTATGGGGAAAAGAATCAGCATAGGTAGATAAATTCTTAACCAGCCTATCTTCTTTCCTTTTAAAATCTAAATTAGGATCTTCCTTGAAACAGTTAGGTTTAGTTCTCTGAAACCACTAGGCTTCTGGGCAGGAATGACAAGAAGACAGTGTCAATAAGAGAATGAATCATTTTGGAAGAAAATGAAAGACAAAAGTAATTTGTGGGATCATAATTTTAAAATAAATAGATTGATGCAAAAAAGGGAAAACACATTATGAATGGAGTTTTGATGATATGAAAATTAATGAAAACTCTGTTAGAAAAAATGAAGAATTAGAAGAAATCAATAAAAGAAAAAAATTGAATGTTAAGAGAAAATGAGAGAAGACAAATATTACATTAAGGAAGAAAATATTCTAGATATGTTTGGAGAAAAAGTATGTAACAGCAGGCTGACAAAAAAGAAATTAAAAAAATAATCTAACAGTAAATCACTTCTATTTGATGTAAGGGTCAAGAGATTCATTATTATTTCACTATGTATCTGCCTTATAATAAAATTTTGTCAGTTATAAGAATAAATTAGCTTGCATTAGTCCTTACTACTTATATATAAGTATCTTAGACTCCTAATCACTAGAAATAGTCATATAGCCAACATGGAAAATGTTCAAATATGCTATTTAAATGAAAAAAGACTTAGAAATGTTATGTAGCTAGTGAGAAAGCACCATCTAAATCTTCTTTTATTGTTTTCTTTTCTTATTCACAACTCAATACAATAAAAAATAGACACAAATCAGACCCTTATTCTTAAGATGAATCTGGTATATAAGTAATAATTTGATATATATAAAAAAATTTTAAAAAACCTAAAGCAGGATTAAGTATAAACCATAAAAAATGAAATACCAAATCATTGATTAGGGTCTTATTTATTCTTCATGTATCTAAATAAAATCTTTTTTTTTTTTGTCATTTTTGTTGGCGGCTTTGTTGGTTGCTCTGAACTGTGGCTTGTTTTGTCTTTATTACAGTTATTAGTGCCCTGTTATGAATCATTTGTTTGTATTACAGAAACTTTGGAGTGTGATCTGATGTTTCCTTCTAGTGGGACAGTGTGATGTCATGATTAAGACTATGGGATCTAGAGCCAAACAGCTGGGTTCACATCCTTTCTCTGCCACTCATTAGCCACTTTCTGAGCCTCAGTTTCTCCATCTGTAAGGTGAGGCTGATAATAATAATACTTAACAAGATTGTAAGAATGAAATAAATGAATATATATAAAGCACTTGGAACAGTGGCTTGCACATAATATACACTATCCAAGTCTTGCTTTTATTAAGACTAGGAAGGAAGACAATAGTTTTCTATTTTGAGATTTGTTTTTAACCAACTTTGATACTTAATCTAACAAAAGATTATCCTTCTTAACAGACTTGTAAACAAAATTCTGATGGTTAAATTAGAGTTAATATATTCCTTCCAGCTATGAATATGAGCCTCATACTCATACAATTCATTTTGGCTATCTTAAGCACTGCAATGAGCAAAAAAGAAATCTTTTATATATAATGCAAATTTATAAATTTAAAGAACAAACCAATTTTTATTTCACTCTCTTGAGACAGCTGATTTAAAATTAAAAGTGTAATAATTTAAATTCATTTAGAGTGTAGAATTTAATGAAATTCTTTGGTAGCCATAAAATACTATTCTCTGAACTGATTAGAGGGAAAAAAAATTTCATCTGAAATTAAATAAACCTAAAACCTATTTTGTCAAAATTTTTAAGCAACTGACACAAGACAGTTTGACTAATTCTTAGGGACATGGTTGTACAGTCTCTCCAAAGACTTTCAGTCTCTTAGAGACTGTGTCTTTAAACAATGGTAAACACATTCCTGAGAGGTAAATACTTAAAGAAAAAAAAAAGGCAGAGAGTAAACAGGAGAAGGAAGAAAGGTTGGAGTGAGAAGTAAAGGTTAGTAGAACACAAGAAACAAATCCAGGGGTTGGCCTAATTGTAGTTATTTTATTAAAAAGTAAATTAATATACTAAATATTTGCTAAGACTAGAAATCACATGATTATGGGTAGATTTACAACTGTCACAAAAGTCAGTAAACCATGTCTGTCTTTATAGTAATTCATGGAGTCCCTTTTATATGCACAGAGTGTAAGGAACATCAAACCCCAATGATAACTCCCCTTTCAGAGACCCTGTATTCACTGTTAACACATTACTTGTTTAAAAAGCAAAATAAAATACCAACTTTTATTTTTAAAAAACAAAAACTGTTCACTTAGAAGTACAAGAATAGAAAAAGCTGTGAAAAACAAATATAGGAAGTAAAGTAGGAAAAGGAAGAAAAGAGTTAGAAGAAAGGGGATTCTGATGCTGTAAGATGGGCCTTTTTCCCCAAATATATCAAAATATCCTACTTAATTGTGATTGGACTTTGTATGTAACTTCATTGTCCATCTTGAAACATTATTAAGTTCATACTTGGACAAAAACTATTTGTGGATGGAAAAGAGAGACAATAACAAGGAGATAAGATTGGTATTAAGAGCCTGTCATCTATAACTTAATGTGAATTAATCTAGTCAAGATTAATTTCTTAATTTCTTCTGACATTTCATAGGAGTCATCAACACAATCTTGGAGGAGGTTCATAGGGGAGGTAGTAAGGCAAAATAATTTTGGAATTTGGAGCACATTGTAAAATGATGCTGTGCTAATCCACCACCCTCCCAGCTCCCAGTCTCCAGCAAAGTGAAGTCAATAGGACTGAAGTTTGAGGAAACAGAAAAATGGTGAAGATGCATAAAGGAAGCCTGAAAGTGTTGAAGACAAAATTTGTCTTATTATTTTATCTAGTCCATCTTTGCACCTAAGAAAGGAAAAGAAAACAAATGTTTTTTCTTGTCCCTCTTGAACTACAAGTCCCGCCCCCTTTATTAGTGTTAACCCTGTTACAACTGTAGTCCAGATCCTAATTTGTGAGTTAAATAGGTTTTTGTTGACTGGCCTGGTTATCAAAACACAATTCATAGCTTTATTTCTGTAAGAAAATGTGTTGCGAATTCCAAATTCCAAACAAAGTACTTGAAACAACCTGTTCACAAGTTTGGGACAGCTTGCACACTGCATGTTTTGGATTTAAGAAGTTAAATGACACCTTACTGGATAAAAATGTATTATGACATGTGATTCATATAACTATTATTAATCTTCAATAAATTTTGCTGGAGTAAGTATCCAAAGGTGTGCTAACTTAATTTAAACCTCTGCAAAATTTGCCTGGTAAATTTCCAAGAACAGATTGACTCACGATATTTTCAATGTCCAAAAATTTGTCTTTCAGTCGTAAAGTAAAGAATACCATGTTGCACATTTCAACACTTATGTCTTCATCTTAAATAAAAATTGAGCCTAGGCCGGGCATGGTGGCTCAGGCCTGTAATCCTAGCACTCTGGGAGGCCGAGGAGGGTGGATAGCTCAAGATCAGGAGTTCAAGACCAGCCTGAGCAAGAGTGAGACCAGTCTCTACTATAAATAGAAAGAAATTAATTGGACAACTAAAAATATACGTAAAAAATTAGCCAGGCATGGTGGCGCATGCCTGTAGTCCCAGCTACTTGGGAGGCTGAGGCAGAAGGATTGCTTGAGCCCAGGAGTTTGAGGTTGCTGTGTGCTAGGCTGATGCCACGGCACTCTACAGCCTGGGCAACAGAGTGAGACTCTGTCTCAAAAAAAAAAAAAAAAAAGATTAGCAAATGAAACCCAGAGTTATATAAACAGGGCACTATATCACTATCATCTTGGGTCTACACTAGTAATGCGGAGTTATTCTATAAATACAAGGTGGGTTTAACATTCAAAAATTAATCTAAGTCATTACATTAAAAGAACAGAGGTAAAAAGTAATATAATTATAATAGAGTTTTAAAAAGCATTTGATAAAATTCATTATCCATTAGTGATAAAATCTCTGAGCAAACTAGAAATAGAAGGCAATTTCCTTTATCTCTTTAAGGGTATCTATGAAAGTCCTACAGCAAACAGCATATATAATGGTGAAACGTTGAAAGTTTTACCTCTGAGTAAAACTCGGGAATGAGACAAGGATGCCTGTTACCACCACTTCTATTCAATAATGTACTAGAGGTCCTAGCCAGTGCAATAGGTGAGAAAAAGAAGATGTAAAATGATTGGAAAGAAATAAAAATGTCATTACTCTCAGATGATGATTCTGATGTAGAAAATCCAAAATAATTTAGAGATAATCTAAAAGAGTAAGTAAATTTAGCAAGATCACTGAATATGAGATCAATATTTTAAAAAAATCAGCTGAATTTCTACACACATGCAATAAACAACTAGAAAGTAAAATCTAAAAACAATCCCACATATAATGGCATCAGATAACATCAAATACCTAAGAATAAATCTAAGAAATTACCTTGCTGTTATTTTTCTAGTTCTTGGGTTTATAATTAGAATGTATACTCTTCACAATTGGTGGAGTCCAAACTTTGGCTTTCTAAGCAGTGACTACATAATACAGCAAAGGACAGCTGGAAATCATCAGAGCTTCCTTTCTCCAGCAACAAGGCATCTCAAAAGAAAAGCAGAGACTAGTCTACCATCAGAGACTTGAGAATTGCAGGTTTGGTAAATGCTTCCACTAGTTTGGCTACTGCAAATAGGCTTAAAAATGATGGCAGATCACTGTAAACTTTAATTAGAAGATGAATTCAACAGCAGTTGTGACTCCAGATGGAGTGTCCTTTTTGAACAAATGAAGATAGCCTTGGTATCTGACATGTAGCTTTAACCTAGCAAATGCTTTTTCCTTCACAACAATCCAGAAAGAACAAAAGTTAACAGGTTATTTTCACCTAGGCAGGACAGCAATACATCTACTGTTTCAGGGAAACATAGATAATGTTTGTCCTATGCCACAACCTGCTCTGCAGAGACTGTGGCTGCTTCAACATTCTGTACTACATCTCCTTGATCCCACTCTGGATGACAACATGCTATTAAGACCAGGAGAGAAGACTGAGAGATGAAGTGCCTTGGTAAGATACATACATGAGACAGAATTGAGAACTAAATCCTATGAAAATACAGGAGCTTGCCACCTCAGTAAAGCTCCAGAGGATCCAGGGATATGATGGAGTACTCCTCCCAAGGTCAAAGAGAATTTACTACCCTTTGTGCATCTGCCACTAAGATGGAGACAAAGGGTTCGGCTGGCCTCTTACACTTTGAAAGCAGCACATTCCATATTTGAATACTAAGGAGCTAATAGCTCTGAGTAGCATACAGAGCAAGACGAGTCTCTCCAGATGATTGAGGATGCATAGATGAAGTTCTACACTTCACCTTTAAGACTCAGCAAACCAAACGGTGCTCAAACCTGTGTAGCAGGTCATGATGTGAAAAAGTATCAGTGGGAAGCTCTGACAGAATTGCAGTGGAGGCCTCAAAAATTATCTTTTTTTTTCTTCCGAAAATTTTATTGGGGGAAAACTACAAAACATTTACAGTACAATGTTTTCAGTCACAATTTGTAGTGAGCTGATTTCCCAAAATATATTACCACTCGAGTTGACTTATCTTGTTACATTCAAAAACCTACTCTGTCAAAGTAGTCCAGAGAGTACATACATAGTGCTCCAACTGTATCTACGTACAACCAACACTCCATTTTAAGTGTACAATTAAATGATTTTCAGTGAATTTACCATTTGATCCAGCAATAGCATTATTAGGCATCTATCCAAAAGAACACAAGACATTCTATGATAAAGACATCTGCACTCGAATGTTTATGGCAGCACAATTCACTATTGCTAGGTCATGGGAACAACCCAAGTGCTCGTCAATTCATGAGTGGATTGTTAAAATCTGGTATATGTTCACAATGGAATATTACTCAATTTTAAGAAATGACAGTGAGTTAGCACCTCTTGCATTATCCCGGCCTCGGTTTCTTCCGCCGCAAACTGGGAAAGATAATCTGTGGTCCCTTCCAAAGAATTCCTCTGCTCAGTTAAAAAGATCATGGGCAAAGGGAAGTTTTATTTTAGAGTCCATGGGGGGCCAGAACATAAAAC
>CAUYRT010036952.1:0-56023 GCA_963574885.1 Lepilemur ruficaudatus | reverse complement strand
AGATAACCAAGCAATCTAAAAAATATGTGGTCATTTGCCCATTTTAAAAACCATCAAATTGGTATTGACTGATTGACACTATGGTGCTTAAATGGTGGTAATGTTCACTGGGGATTTGGGGGGTGGGGGGTGGACCCACATCCGGGGATGTGGTGAGCACTGTGAAGGGGGGGGCATGCTTGAAGTGTATTTGGGGATGAGTATTAGGGGTCTCAGTGGGGGGTGGGAAATCCTCTAAAACTGATTTATGTGAATAGCTGTACAGCTTGGTAAATTTACTAATAACCATTTAATTGTACACTTAAAATGGAGTAAAGACATGATATGTAAATTACACTTCAATAAATCAAAAAGATCCACAATAACGTATTGCATATTTAAAAATACCTAAAAAAGAAGAGTTGTAGTGTTCCCAACACAAAGAGAAATAAATGTTTGAGATGATGGTAAAAAAAAATGTGCAATTTGCTCCACCTTCTTTAACTCAGGATGGTCTAGAAGACACCCCGTTTATCAAAACATAATAAAATGTTTTGGTGAGGGGAACAGCAGCATCCTTGAAAGCCTCTGTGGTGGCTATCCCTAACAGCTGATGATGGACATGGAAGATATTGTCATGAAAATGAACTCCCTGATTTGAATGAAAAAGATAGGATCCCAAAGTGTTAGAGGCAAGTGGCAGCTCTTTACTGTCAGAGAAAACATGGGCACAATTAATCCTAATAAGACACAGGCCATAGAGTAGTAATCAGACTGTTTTGACCATAATCAATATATGCCAATGGTTAATTGATCAGAAAGTCACTGGGAGTTAAATAGATGGGTAACCTAATAAGGTATCTCTTCACTCATATAAAATAAAAACATCTTAGTTCTGGTGGGCAGAAACCAGCCTAAATTGTCATACTGAGAATTCTTAGCCTCATACCCAGTTCCCAGCCTTAAGCCAATTCATAGACCTGAAGCCCCTTAATTAAGGAGCAGACTAAGTCACTTCGAAGAAGAGTATGTGGCCTTCACTGTTTTCCCGGATGAACTTTTGATCACTTACCAGGATGATTTTACTGGTGAAGAGAAATCCCCAGACTTGACTCTGAAATAATGTTGATACTTAGGACACAAAATACCATCAAGATCCAATGGTCAGAGTATTGACTTATGGAGGTCAGGTGATAAACAAGGTCCTGACTTCAGTATACCTGACAGTGGCTCCTATAAGTTCACAGACCTATTTGTGGGATTTTCATAGTTTCTGAATAAATAACAAAATAAATATTTTATCAACTGAGGCAGCAGCTTAGAAACAACAGCTGGCAAGTTTAGGTTGCTGTCCTACAAAGTGTACTATGTACCTTATAGATATAATGCCATCTGCCTTATAGCCAGAATATAGAGGTTCAGGACCCAAAGAGTGGAGGTGGGAGTTACTTCTCTCACTATTATACCTAGTGTTTTGCTTAAGGGTTCAGAAGGCTTAGAAGACCTAATTCTCAAGGGAGGACAATTTCTGCCAGAAAACAGTCATTGTTCTATTGAGTTAGAAGCTGAGGCCATCATTTGGTTAGTTTGTGCTCTTCATGCTACAAAACCAACATGAAAAGAAGGGAGTTACTCTATTGGCCTAGGTAATTGGATCCAACAGCCGTGGGGAAATTGGATTACTGTTACACAGCAGGGACAAGGAGAACATGTGTAGAACTTAGTGGTTTCATTGTGGAACCTCTTATTCTTCCCTAAAAATGGCTAATGAGAAACTATGGGAACCCAATAAAGACAGCACTACTAAGAATTTTAAATTGTGAAAATAAAGTTTTGCGTCACCCTACTAAGTAAAGAAACCCATAAAAATACAGGAAAAAGGAAATGATGAATATCATTTTAGGTATCATGACCAGTTACAGAATCAGAGAGTACAGTAGTATGTATTTTAATTTGTTTTCTTTTTCCCACTTTCTCTGCTACTGAATATGAAAAGTTCTGTTGAGAGGGGAATATTAAAATTTAAGTATCAGGAGAGAGCGTGAATGATCTGAAATCACTCCAGGATTATAGAACAGCTGATAGGAATGAGTGTCACATGTTGTGTGGGGCAAGAAATTCCTCATGTGATGAAGGAGGGAAAATGAATGCTGTGAGGCAAAAATGGTGAACTACAATGCTTATCTCCGTTCCCCTCTTATATTAGTTATCTCTTGATTCATAACAAATTATCCCCAAATTTAGGAGTTTAAAATGACAGTCCTTTATTTCTATGGGTAAGGAATCTGAATGTGGCTCTGTGAGGTCCTCTGGCTCAGGTACTCTTTTAGGGCTGAAGCCTCCTCTGAAGACTTGGTGGATCAAGGATACACTTACAAGTTCACTCACGTAGACATTGATAAGTTCAGTTCCTCCTCATACAGTGTGGATATGAGGGCATTTCCTTGCTAGGTTGGAGACTTCTCTCATGTCCTTGCCATGTGGAACTGTCTACAGGGCAGATCATACCATACCAGCCCCTTTAGAGTGAACAAGTAAAAGAACAATACAGTGTCCAAGATGAAAGCCCGATGTGGAAGCAAGGATAAAACCTTACCTCGGAAGTGATACTCCAACACATGTGCCGTATTCTATTTATTTGAAGTGTTTGCCTACATCCAGTTGACCCTCAAAAGGAGAATATTACACAAGGGGATGCATATCAGGAGGCAGGGATCATTGGGGACCACCTTAGAGACTGCCTCTCATACCCCAAATTCATTTATTGCCCTGATGTGGATCCCATCCAGACTGTATCACTTGGGCTCCTGCCCTCTGGCTTTCTGTTGGGCTTTGCCAGTGGGAAAGCCAGGCAGGAGAATGGGAAAGGAAAAAGAAGTAGGAATATTTCTTTCCATGCTTTCTTCCTGAACTTCATGCTGTTTCTGGCAGTGGTTGTACTCTTTATTATTATAATACAACTTCTGCCTCATGACCCCACTTCCATAGCTCCAGCCCTCACTGAGTATTGGTAACACCATTTCCTCCCCTTCCCCTGTCAGGACTAGGAATGGATTAGGCTGTCTACAATTGCTTCCACTCTGCTTCTATAAATGGTCCCTTCATTAAATTCTCATTTGTTTCCTTGGTAGGACCTTGAATAATACACATCTCTTAAAAGAAGAGATTATAGATTACTGTATTTTTAGTCTCAGTGTCAATCATAGTAGGCACTTAATGTTGGATGAATGATGGATAGATGGGTGGATGGGTGAAAGTTTGAGTAATATGAAAGAGAAAATATTTTAAATTATATGAAAATTCTTCACTGATGTAGAGACATTAGGCATCTTATGTTTTGTCTGAGACAGTAAGGGAGAAAAGATTTAAATCATCTCTAAGAAAAAAATGGTAGTTTTAGAAAAGTAATTTTTTTTTCTTCTGAAAAGAAGGAAAAAAAGAGACTTGCTTAAATCAAGTTCACAGCAGTGTGTAAGAGTTTTTCAGAGGATTACCCAGTTCATGGAGGCAAAAATGCATACCAAATTGGCTTAATATTAAATAACCATAAACAAAGGGTATGATTATTTTTATACCATTTCTAAAAATTAAGATAATTCCAACCATATGTGTCATGAAAAAACTTTTACCAATGATTTTTAAATTTATGTTAATAATTAAGAGTGACTAAACTGATGTTTCAAAGTGTTTAAGAATTTCAGGCATAAAGTACTTCACAGCAAACCATATTGTGATTTAAAAGATAATGTGCAATAAGTAATGGACTCTGACCCACTGAAGAAAGACAACTAAAAGCATTTACTAAGTTAGATGATTTTATTCTGCAAGATGTAATATCGTGGAAATCTGGCATATTCACAATTTACTTTGTCAGGGCAAAGTACCATATTCTCTGAAATGTTGGCTTGTGTCCCTTTGCCATCATAGTAAAAAATACCCTTAGTGTTCTGGGTTATAATTTCCCTGTCAATATAATGCAAATGCTAAAGACCATCTGTTTTCATTCTGCAAAGTGTGTTATAGCTGCCTTTCAAATAATTTTCAAAAATTGATTTATTTGCCCAGTATTTTCCCTACCTGCCCTCACTTCAGGATGCATATACTCGGACAGTAAATTTGTAGTCTATATTGCTCCCAAGGCCTGTATGGTTACTTGCAGTGAACAAGTGAATAAGGGAATAATTGCAATGCTGGGGTAGAGACAGTGAGGAAGAACAAAATGTCTAGGTGGAATCTAGTGTGTTCAAAAGTATTTTAGTAGTGAGGAATTTATTTTTTAAAATATATTTTTATATAGGCCAATTACCCAGCTAATTTATGTTTTTAAAAATCTCTAGGAGTGTCTTTTCTTATCGTAATTGGCAGTTTTATTGGCATAGTGTTGACAACAGCCCTCATTAATACAACATTCATTGCACTGAAAGAAACCTAAGATGGTATGCTTCAGGGTATAAAAATATCTCAAACGACTCTGCACTTTCGCAACATTTGCAATCAGTAAACTCAAAAAGTTGAGAGAGAAATTAATAGGGTGACAGAAACCAATAATGTTCAAAAAGAAACTCTAACACTAAAAACCCCAACCTCTTAAATTGGTCCTGTCTTCCATTTTAAACATAAACATGCATAGGCTTATGTATACCTTCATATTAACATATTTAAGGATATACTTACTTTTGCAGCCTTAAACTACCTTACAGCTCCTGAAAAAGGCAAAAGATCTAGGAGATTGTTCAATTAATAGAGAATCAAGAATTCTTTTAATTAAAAATGTTCATAATCAGAATCCCAAGTGGTTAATAAAATACGTAGACTGAATGTAGAGCAAACATAAGATAAAAATCACAAATCCATTTACTTCTCAAAAATCAAAACATTATATTGGGAAATCTGTTACTCACTTACCTACCAAATTCTAAGACTAGAAATCTTTGTTTTTACTGCAACAGTTGATGTTACTGAAAACTGCTAAGTCATTTGAGGAACCTGCTTCCTGTTCTATTTCAGATGTTTCTTCTTTGATAACTTTTTTTTCTTCATTAACTTTTTAATGAAAAAGCTTTACGTTTCACCCTAAACTTGGAGTAATAAGAACAATGCTTTCAGATTTTTACCCCTCTTTGTGTGTGTGTGTGTGTGTGTGTGTGTGTATAATCTCTGTAATTCTCCAGCTCTATTAAAATAAGTGCTGCCCTGCAAGCTAAAATAAAACTAAAGTACAAGGTTAGTCTTGGTTCTTTAATTATCTCATGGGTTTCTACCATTGTTTTAATTAATCTCTAAACTTCATGGCTCTACTGACTGTACAGTGCTTGCTTTCAATATCATCTGCTCTCAGTATTGTTCATAATTTAAAAAAATAAAATTAACCTTTTCCTGTAAGTTTCATTTGGACATGACTTGACCAATCACCACATCCAATTAGTCACCTTTTCATAAAGATAATATTTCTTGGTTATCTTCTGTATGTACAATATTACCATGGTGTATATATATATATGTGTGTGTGTGTGTGTCCTTGAGATTGAGAGAAATGTAATAAGCCATTAACAATATCATGGGTCAAGAGTTGCTAAAAGGCCAGAGTGTGTTGAAAACCATTCTTCCCCCTACATGTTGTGGTATATGAAGCCCTCACTAATAGGGTAATTCCATTTAGTTAAGCTGAAGGGCCTATGACAATTATATAACCTGATAATGTTAGAAGGGAAATAATACAATAACGCAACAAATTATGCATGTTTGAGGTAATTTGAAATCTACCTGTAAACAATAACCCATAATCCCTGCCAATAAATATGGGATCATTTCACTGTGTCTTCAAATTCTACAATGTTTCTATTAATTAAGATGTGTTATTCAGAACTCCAGAAAGAATTTTTTTTTAAAAAAAGGATCTTATCTTTCCCTACCCACCGTTATATAACTGAGGTTTAGAGAAAGTGCCAAAAATTAAGAAATATGTGTAAAAAGATCTTAAACAGAGCTGTTTTTGTTCACTCTCCCTTCTCCTGTGGAAAAGAAAAATAAGAACATGGGTGACCTATAAAGATAAAGGAAAAAGATTTTCATCTATAAGCCTTTAAAAGGCCATCAAATGCAAAGGTAAAAAAAAAATTTTCAAAGATATGAGGAAAACATTCACAGAATAGTTTTAAATGAAAACAAGCAATTATTGGGTAACAACAGAAACTTGGCATATGCCTAGTCCTCCCAAGACCATCTATCTATCTCATGCCTCTTTGGTGAGAAAAATTGCTATTAGCATGTAAACCTATCCTGAACTTTGTAAGCTTTGGAGAAAGAAAAGGTGATCAGAAATTAAAATTAGGACTATCATTACTAATAGAAGAATGAGAGATTAGTAGATTTATTATTTAGAAACCATCCCAAGTAAAAATATCAAAACAAAGAAATTAAACTTTGTCTGAAAATAACTTCGATACAAAGAACACATTGTTGCTGTAGTTCTACAAATTACAGGCTATAGTGGAATAACTACATGGGCAATATGAAATGACATTTTAAGGAATTTATTTATACAAATACTTAATCTGGATAATTTAGAGAGGTAATTGTGACCTTGGGTGAATTTACTAATCTCACTTTGTGCACCTAAGTTTCCCCATCCATAAAATGGGAATAACACAGAACCTACCTCATAATTTTTTGTCCTTGTTGTTGCTATTAGCCTATATACTTTATGTGAAACATTGAGAGCTGTGTCTGGCACAGAGTAAGCATTCAATAAATATTATTACTATGCCCTTAATAACATAAACTTTTGCTTACAATATCTGGTAATTGCTTCAATTCTCCAGTATACCTTAATAAAGAAGGTTCTGTATGAATTCCTGGAATAGGCTAAGTAATGTCCCCCAAAGATATCCAGATAGATCCTAATCCCTGAAACCTGTGATTGTTACCTTATATGGCAGAAGGAACTTTGCAGATGTGATTAAATTGAGGATCTTGAGATAGAGAGATTATCCTAAATTATCCAAGTGGGCCTTAAATGAAATCACAAGTGTCCTTATAAGAGAGAGGAGAGGAAGCTTTGACTACAGAATAGAAGGCAATGTGATAACTGCAGCAAGATGCTGTCGCTGGCTTTGAAGATGAGGAAGGGGACCCAAGTCAACGAATGCAAGGAATGCAGCTCTAGAAATCGGAAAAGGCAAGGAAACAGGCAGATTCTCCTCTAGAGCCTCCAAAGGGGGCACAGTTTTACCTACACCTTGAATTTGGCCCAACAAAACTGATTTAGACATTGCCCTCTAGAACTGTAAGAGAATAAATTTGTTTTGTTTTAAGCCAGAAAATTTGTTGTGATTTGTTACAGTGTGTAGGAAACTAATACAATGTCATTCCATCTTTAATTAAGTAATTAGCTACCTATTAACTAATTAAATATATTTATTAAGCATGTACTGTGGGATCACATGGGTATGAAAAAGTATGATTATCTGGTTTACACAATTGAAATATAGATCTATTTGCTTGGATTTTAATTGATGTGTTTTTTCCCATCTCCACAAATGTTTTATTTCCACTGTTTAGACAGAGCTATGAGCATTTAGTGGGAGGCCCTTTTTAACTTTCTGCCTATGTTTAATTTATCACCTCAAGCAAACACTCTTTAATTTACTTATCTAAGGTCTGAGGTTTGATGATACTACTTTTTAGGTGGTTTTCTTAAATAAAGGCATAGCACCTGCCAAAGAAATAAGTGGATGGGTCAGGCAGGGAAACACATGATGTTGTAGAAAAAGTACCAGCTTAGGAGCCAAGTAAATCCAGTTTTGAATACTGGGTATATTATTAACTTTGAGATCTTGATCATCTTTGGGTTGTAGTTTCCTTCTGTGTAAAATAGAAATTTATTATATAAAAAGTGCCATGTGTGGTAAAAATTAAATCTTACTTATGTTTATAAACAGATAACAATGCTCAAGCCCGTATTCCTTTTTGTAGCAGGAATTCAAGTGTTTTTCCAGATGGTCCCATTTTCAAATATTTCTTAGAATTTAAATCTCCATTCACTGTCTAAAAATGGAGCCACAATCAGCTGATGTCTCTACACTGGACTCCAAAACTGCTGGACAAATAAAAGACTTGGCATCTACTCATCTCAGCTCTGCTGCCTCCTCCACCTCTGAGGGAGGCTGCAATCTGCTCCTGGTGCCCTTTGTGCAGATCTATACTGAGTTTCTAGAAAAAAATAGTAAGAATGGATTCTTGAGTGAGTGGTAGGCAGAAGGTGGAAGATGTCCATCTTTCTGTGTTACAGTAGCCAGGCTATGTCTGATAGTGGATAGCCAGGCCCCAAAGCAGCATCACAGAGATTTTACATTTCAGCTCTTTTGATTCTCCCACCTAGGATTGTTTTGCCCCTCAGTATAATCCCTAGTACTGAATTTGATGAATCCAGAATATGGTGGCAAGAAGAATTTAGTTTAATTCACAGTTGACAAATCCATCAAGTGTTAGTTGGGAGGGAGATGCCAGCTCTGTTTAGCAGAGCTTCTTAATCTTTTGCAGATGATATCAAGAAAGAACTGTGACCTTCTAGGAACTATCCCAAGGTGTCACAGACTGAAACACGACATTTGGCCTCGATTAGAAGTTGAATCTCAGGCTCTTCTCAGCATAGAATAGGATTTGCCAAATTTGCAGATATTTTCCTTCGGACCTACTAGATTGGAAATTCTTCAGAATTTATGTGATCCTTAGCCTGGAAGCTATAGGCCAGTAAGCTGTCTTACCAGCTTCTGGTAAGAAACATTTGCTTACCAGAAAAAAATGGCTAATCTGATCTTCTGACAAAATTTTCAAGTTTCGTAACTTTTTTCAAACATCTCACTGTGGATCAGCCAGATTGGTCATTTGATAAAAATCTTACTGCCCATTTCAATCTATTAATATACAGCATTAGATTTTATTTCCAACAGGGAAAAATGTCTATTGCCTACTGATTCATCAAATAGAAACAGTATCCTAAGATTTAAGTGGTTCTTAACTTTTGGGATGACATACTTCTCCCCATTAAAATGAATATATGCAAAGCTCACAAAATGTGGTCTATAATAAATATCATGAGGTTTTTGTAGTCTATGGACCCCAGATTAAGAACTTCTGAGATACAAATATCTTCAAATTGGACTTTTGTTTTATCGTAAGAATGAGTTGCTAGTCAGTTGGATTGGGTGTCTTCAATCCATTCACGTAGTAGGGTTGGCCAGAATAAATATTGTCTTTGATTTGGTGTAACAAAGTTTTGTTTTTAAAAAGTCCCTATTTATATTGCATAATGTATTAGTTTTCTAGGTATGTTATAACAAAATACCACAGACTGGGAGGCTTAAATAATAGAAATTAGTTTTCTCACAGTTCTGGAGGCTGGAAATTCAATACTGAGATGTTGGTAGAGTTGATATCCTCTAAGGCCTTTCTCCTTGGCTACCCTCTTGCTGCCTATTCACATGATCATCCCTCTGCCCTGCGCAGTCCTGGTGTCTCTTTGTGTGTACAGATTTTCTCTTCTTATAATGATACTGGTCAGATTGTATTAGGACCCACCCATGTTCTTTCATTTAAGCTTAATGACTTCTTTAAAAGGCCCTCTCTCCAAATACAGTCACATTATGAGGTATTGGGGATTAGGGCTTCAAAATCTGAATGGGAGGGTGGACAATTCAGCCATAATATATAGTATCTGAATTTAATTGCCTTTATTTGCCTCCAAAAGTATTATCCTCCATGTCCAAATTTTCATAGTTAAGTTATCCCACAGATTTCTTACCTGGTATAGAAATTGTACCTCATTTTTTTAGGTTAACCTGATGTTAATAAAACTGGCAATGGTTAATTTGTGGCCCCAAGAAACAACCATAGACAAAAAACTTTATAAAGTGAAAATAGTAATAACTGGAGTTTGAAAAGCTTTTCTTGATTATAAATATCATCGTGGAACAAGTAATATGAATAATACCTGACTTTGAAAAGATTTATAATATTTATTTAATTGTCATGTTTGCTTTTTATGCAGAAGAAATGGTATACAGGTTGTTCTTGGAAATGTAAAACTATTCAAATGATATTTTAATCTTTATCATGGCTACTGATTTTGCTGTGTTGCAAACATGTCAATAATGTATTTGCAAACTGCCGGCTGAGGATGAAAATTGCAATGGAAAAAGAATTGGTGGGTTTACATTACAATAGGCTAAAAGATGAAACATTAGACATTTATTTAGAAATAGCACATTTATTGTTAACTTTACCTATTAAACTAACCTCAAATAAAGCATCTTATATTGGTGTGCATGCAGAAATGACAAAAGGTGAATACAAAGAAGGACAAATTATACAGCTGAAGCATGGACACAAATCCACAGCAAGTAAAATTAATATTGGATATTAAGAGGGTAAATATTTAGGCAATAAATCTTGGAATATCAAGGTTATCAGAAGGTAACTTCCACATTTGTGAAAAAGGTACCAAAAAGAGATTAGTGTAGTGAGTCCTTTTCCCACACCAAAAATGTTTTTTACAAAGAGTAAATCAGTATGTTGTGAGAATTGAACTTTGTTTTTTGTTTTCCTATGTACAAACAGTTTTGAGTAATATTAAAGGCATTTAAACCCAGACTATATGCAAAATATCAACAAAATTTTAACCCTATTGCACGGTGTGTCAGATGAACAACAGAAATAATTGCTGTCAGTTTGTACATTTTGACCAATAATTCTCTGTATTTCCTGCAAGTAACTTGAGTGATGCAAATGACCTTATTTTTACAGCATGCTTTTATTAAATAGTTTATTATTTTGGCAGACTAATAAAGATTTTGGTATTTGCTTTTATTTGCAATAATATTACCACCACATAAAAAAAGGATTTTATGTTCTTTTTGAGGAACAAGGAGGATAAAAGTGGTGATGGATAGCGCAACTGAGGCATCAGCAATGAGCTGGAAATGAGACACATAAATATGAAAGCAGAGCTAAGAAAATAGAACTGCACCCTTGGCCTTTCTTAAAAGAACATGCACACTTCATGGTTCATTCACACTGTTACAGAAACTCCTTTTGTTTCTAATGAATCAGAGAATGCATGTAAAGTCTAAAATACTATTTTTACTCACAGCTGACTGATTCCTTCTATTTAATTAGACTCATTCCAGGAAGGATGTTTTGATTTGAGGAGAAAAATAATAAATCAACTGAAAAGTTGTTGGATGTATGGGCTGAAGGGGAATCAAAACAGCTTTACCATTTTCACCATTATTTAGCTCAAAGCACAAAAATGAAAGGATTCTATGCACTAGCGTCTTCTAGGGTTGATTGTGCAATTGTGGAGTATTTAAGGATATTCAAAGTAGGTGAGTAGGCAATTGAATGTGTCTTTAAGGAGAAATAATAGTCAATATATGTATGTATATATGTAAAAATATTAGATGGAGACATTGGGGATTATAGCATTATATGTTGCTAGTAATGGCATGTGTTTATTAAAAAATTATGATTATATGTTGCATGTTTTCTGATTTAATGTCAGCATGTAAATTTTACATGTTAAATATTCTGTGTTTATCATTAGCAGAGTATGTTTAGCATTAATTTTATTTTCTTCCATTAGTAGCCTGTTTCTTCATCGTAGCATTTATAATTGTTAGCACAAATAAAAGCAGATTGTGATGAAGAAACCAAAGAGAAGGTAAATCTCCTATTCAGGGCCAGAACCTGAATTGGCACACAGTAGCTCTTAGCTCAGTAATATTCAGACGTGGAACTATTTTTCTTTTCACACAAAAGGGCAGCCAATAGATGGAAGTAGGAAGAAGTAATATATTGTGAGCTGAAAAATCCACTCCTTCATTATCGACATGATTCGGATCTTATAGAGGGAGAGAACTCTACTATTTGGACTCTTGTCGCAAAGGCTTACAATAGACATGATTCTGACAAGAGGTTGGTGGTAGCAGAACAGACTTAACAATTAATGGTATGCCAAGGCTGAGTTCAGAGAATTGCTTTACCCAATGCCAATCATTCATTCCTGGCAGTAGCACTTCACATCTTTCCTGGGATGCCATCCAACCACAGTGGCATCTAAAATATATCGAGCAGTGTTGTTACAGTTGGAGGTGAAATTGAAATTTGCGCCAAACAGAAGTGACAAATTCACATGGCTGAGTGTTGCCTAGCAATCAGGTCCAAGGGGGATGTGGCAATTCTGCCTTACCCATGGGTGTGTGGAAGGGGGGAGAGAAACATTTACATTAGAGCTTGGGTAGTCTCACAAGTAGAGCCAGGTATATGAGAGACTTTCTTTTATCACTGGGGTGTAAGGATGTAAGGTATTAGATTGGCACAGAGAAAGGAGAAGGTAACTGAAGTTGGTATGATAAGCAGCTTTGAAGGCTGAGGTTCTTAGCAATTAACCTGGGGGAGGGGGAAAACAGCAAGATGCCAAGATGCCAGACTTGCTGCAGAAATTGATGGCAATTGGCCATCCTGCTGCCTTTTGACTGCAGGCCTCTTGATGCACCTCTGTTCAGCTGGCACTTGGCAGCTGGGTGGCCCCGGGGTATATTGAGCAAATGGTAGCTTTCTCTTCTCAAAAATCCACCTGAGAGCAAAGCTTCCAATGAGCAGCCAGACACAAGAGATTACTGGAAGGAATGGAATGCTCAAGCTGAAATTCTTATCTTGTGCCCTTATTTGCTATTTCTTTTTGGGGGTTTCTCATTCCACCTATCTTGTATTGATCTTTTTTTTTTAATTCAGGATATTATGGGCGTACAAATATTTTGGTTACATGAAATTCATTTGCCTCGCCCAAGCCAGGGCTACAAGCGAGTCCTTCCTCCATACAGTGTATCACAAGGAAAGAAAAACATGAACCACATGTACTCACCATCAAACTGGTACTAACTGATCTTTTCTTTATCTTGGAGAATACTCCCAAACTTCGCCTACCTCATCCTCTATGGTGTGAAGTGATTATAAAATCAATGATTAACATATGAAGCAGCAAGTGGATATACCAATATACCAACTCTGGGGAAGGAAGCATAGTGTTTGTACCAATAATTTTGTTTCTAGGTTTTTTTTTTCACCACTCCTTATTTGGAAGAAGCATAAGTCTGGAAATATGTAGAGTGGATTTCACTGCTTCATGGAGGAACGTTTGGAAGTATTACAGCCACAATAGATCCCTTTCCCCTTTGCCTAGTTTTGTTATTGTTCTTTTTCTCTTGAACTGTTGGGGCATTGTTAACCTTTTGAGTCTAGTCTTCACAGCTCTGTATGAGAGAAGTGCTCAACCTAGGCTGAGATGGTGGACGCTTTGTCATTCCTTGGTTTGGTACTCCTAATTCCGCAGGCTGACTCTTAATGAATCAAGTGTGAGTGAGTGCCCATCCTCAATACTTCAAAACTTCAATATTGTATCTGTGGTGTTTGGCTGAATTTGTATGTAACCTGTTATTTTATCAAGGAGACTGTAAGTCCTAATGGCAGGAATCATTTCTTCTAAGTAGGATCATATAAGATAAACATATGAAAATACAAAGTGCTATGCAATTGTAAGATAATTTTATTATTTCTATTATTGTAGTATGTTGTTCATTTTGCAATAAATATTCAATAAATGCCAGCTTAAATAGATGAACTGAATAAATGGATGAATTTACAATGACTGATAAATATATAAAACAACATATAAATTTAAGAGATTATATAGATCATATAGCTGATTAATAATTATAACAACTAAAATTTACTCGCTGCCCATTTCATGTTATCCTAAATTCTTTTTTTTTCTTATTGTGGTAGAACATATGTAACGTGAGATCTATCCTCTCAACAAATTTTTATGTGTAAGGTGTAGTATTGTTAACTATGTGCACAATCTCTAGAACTTTTTCATTTTGTATGACTGAAACTCTACACCCATTGAACACCAAACTCCCCATTTCCCCTTCTTCTCAGCCCCTAGTAATCACCATTCATAAAACCTTTTTGCTTTTATAAGTTTGACTACTTTAGATACTTTCATATAAATGCAGTCATGCAGTATTTGTTTTTCTGTGACTAGATTATTTCAATTTAGCATAATGTCTCCAAGGTACATTCTTTTTGCAGCATATGGCAGAATTTCCTTCTTTTTGTGGCTGAATAATATTTTATTATATGTATATATCACATTTTCTTTATCCATTTATCTTTTGATGGACATTTAGGTTATTTCCACTCCTTGGCTATTGTGAATAGTGTTGCACTTAACACAAGAATTCAAATATCTTTTCCAGATGCTGATTTCACTACTTTTGGATAAATACCCAGAAATGGGATTGCTGGATCATATGGTAATTCTATTTTTAATTTTTTTGAAGGAACTTTTTACTAATTTCCATACCTGTTTTACCATTTTATATTCCCATGAAGAGTGCACAAGGGCTCCAACTTCTCCACATCCTTGCCAACACTTGTTTTCCTTCTCTCTCTCTCTCTCTGTGTGTGTGTGTGTGTGTGTGTGTGTGTTTGATAATAGCCATCCTAAGAGGTGTGAGGTGATGCCTCATTATAGTTTTGATTTGCATACTTGATGATGAGTTATGTTGAGCATCTTTTCATGTACTTATTGCCCATTAGTATGTCTCCTTTGGAGAAATGTCTATTCAACTTGTTGGCCATTTTTAAATTAGGTTATTTATTTATTTTTTAATGTTGAGATTTGGAGTTTCTTATATGTTTTGGATATTAACCCCTTATCAGACATATGGTTTAAAAATATTGTCTTCCATTCCATAGATTGCCTTTTCACTCTGTTGATTGTTTCCTTTCCTGTGCAGAAACTTTTCAGTTTGATGTAGTCCCAACTTGTCTATTTTTACTTTTGTTGCCTGTGTTTTCAGTGTCATATCCAAGAAATCATTGTGAAGGCCAATGTTATGTAGTTTTCCCCTGTGTTTTATTCTAAGAGTTTTATAATTTCAGGTCTTGCATTTATGCTTTCCATTCTCTTTGAAAATTTATTTTTGTGTATGGTAGAAGGTAACGGTCCAGTTTTATTCTTTTGCATGTGGATATCCAGTTTTCCCAAGACCACTTGTTGAAGAGACTGTCCTTTCCACATTGTATAGCCTTGGCACCCTTGGCAAAGATCAGCCTGTATATGCGTAGGTTTATTTCTGGGCTCTTTATTCTCTTCCATTTGTTTATATGTCTGTCTTTATTCCAGTATTATACTATTTTGATTACTGTAGCTTCATAAAATGCTTTGAAATTAAATAATGTGAAGCCTTCAGTTTTGTTTTTCTTTCTCAAGATTGTTTTGGCTATTCGAGGTCCTTTCTGGTTCCATACTAATTTTAGGGTTTTTTTTCTATTTTTGTTAAAAATGCCATTGGGATTTTGATAGGGATTGCGTTGAATCTATAGATAACTTTAGGTAATATGGACATTTTAACAATATTAACTCTTCTAATTCATGAATATGGATATCTTTCCTTTTGTTTGTGTTTAATTTCTTTCAGCAATGTTTTCTAGTTTTCTGTGTATAAGTTGTTCACCTCCTTGCTTAAGTTGATTCCTACGTGTTTTATTCTGTTTGATACTATTGTACATGTGATTGTTTTCTTAATTTCCTTTTCAGATTACTAATTGTTAGTGTCTAAAAATACAACTGGGCCAGGCATGGTGACTCATGCCTGTAATTGTAACATTTTGGGAGGCTGAGGCAGGAGGATCACTTGAGGTCAGGAGTTCAAGACCAGCCTGAGCAACATACTGAGACCTTGTATCTACAAAAAATAGAAAAATTAGCCAGGCATGATGGTACACACCTGTAGTCCCAATTACTTGGGAGGCTAAGGCAAGGGGATGGTTTGAGCTGAGGCATTTGAGGTCATGGTGAGCCATGATCATGCCACTGCTCTCATGATGACTGGACAACAAAGCAAAACCCTGTCTCCCCCACCCCCCCAAAATAATGCAATTGGTTTTTGAGTATTGATTTATATCCTGCAACTTTGCTGGATTTGTTTATTATTCATAACAGTTTTTTGTGTGGAATCTTTAAAGGGTCTTCTACATATAAGATTCTGTCATTTGCAAAAAAAAATAATTTTGCTTCTTTCTTTTCAATGTGGTTACTTTCCTAAATTTTATATATATAACTTAATTCTCACAACAATAATATGAAATAGATGTTATGCTCTCATTTAAAATGAGGAAATATTTGCACAGAAAGTTTAGTCAATTTTCCCACTTGTTAGTAAGTGGGAGGAGCTGCTTTCTAAATGGACTTTAGAAGTAATCTCCATTCATAGTATTAATTAAGTACTCAGACTTATAACAATGCAAAATTTGGATCTATTCTACTTGAGTTCTGTAAGTATGAAGAGCTAAAGCAGAATACAGTCAGTACTGTACATTCTTGTGGAAGGCAGAATATTGGCCCTCCTAAAATGACCACATTCTGTTTGCTGAAATGGTAACAGATTACAAACTCGTTATGGTTGCAGATGGAATTAAGGTTGCTAATCAGCTGATCTTGAGCTGGGGAGAGATTATCCCAGTGAGCCCAATGTAATCATAAGTTAAAGTATGGAAGAGGGAGGCAGAAGCATCAGTGTCAGAGAGATGCAGTATGAGGAAGACTTGACTAGCCATTCCTGGCCTTGAAGATGGAAACAGACCGTAAGTCAAGAAATGCATGCAATCTCTAAAAGTTAGAAAAGGCAAGAAAATGGATTCTCCCCAGTCTCTCCAGAAAAGAATTCAACCCTGTGGATACCTTAATTTTAGCCCAGTGAGACCCATGTTAGACTTCTGATCTCCAAAACTGTAGGATAATAAATGCATGTTGTTTGCAGCTATTACATGTGGCAATTTGTTACAGCAGCAACAGGAAACTAACGCAGCTTTCAGATTCCAAGGTTATAGATTGAACTTCAATTTCTTGCTAATTCAACACTGGAGTTTAGGAAAATAACTTACAAGAGTTGAAAGCTGGAAGTCTTGGCCTGATTTAGATTCACGGTTAACTTCATCTTCATTTGAACCATGTACAAGGAAAATCTCTCTACATACCTTTTTATAATTCCTGAACACTTTCTTTCCTCTAAAACAAACAATGTCTATTTTTATTCCATTTTAAACATATTAAGATATTTAAAATTATAAACATAATCACTAAAAATTACCCAGAAAGGAAAGACACTAAATCTTAAGGTCCATACTTTTAACTTCTCTGCCCTATTGCTTCACCTTCCTTGCTCTCTTTGTCTTTGTTCTTTTGTCCATCTGTAGCCACCTGTCCTTTGTCTAAATGGCAAAACAACAATCTCCCCAAATCTGATACTCTTCTGACTAAAGATTTAGATATTTCTATTCCTCTGCTTTTCCCCTTTAATAATTATAATAATAGATGAAATTTATTAAGAACTTACAATGGGCCAATAATATGATAAATGCTTTATGTACAGTATATCATTTAATCCTCATAAAACTCTAGGAGGGAAGTGCTATTATTATTGCTATTTTTAAGGTAAGAAAATTGAGGCATTGTGGTGGTTAGAAACTTACCCTAACTCCCTTAACTTAAAAGTGGAAGAGCTGGGATTCAAATCCAGAGATCAGTCTAATTTAAGTTGAGTGATCTTAGCAATCTTCTTCCTTCTTGTTTAGTTTTACTCTGGGAGAGGCTGCTCTCAGGCAGCTGCTAGACTGTATGACAGGAGGGAAATGCCTGAATTATTGTGTAAGATTATCACTATGGTGCTCAAAGGGTGGGTGCGAACACTGGATAAAAGGTTTTGTAAGTGTGGTTTTCATGGTTTTATCCTCACTAAACCAAGGCTGTGATCACACAATATATGAGATCTGTTGTATTTCAGTAAAATAGATACCTATTATCACTTGGTAAAAGATGATACGACTTCATAGATAAGAACGTGCTGAGAGAGGTGGGTTGGGTTAAGATTAAACTCTGGCTCTGCCACTTACTTGATTTGGAATTTTGGTGTTACCCAATCTCTTTGCATCTACATTTTCTCATTTATAAGGGGGGTACAATAGTAGTACCAATTTCCTGGTGTTATTAAGAGGCTTGTGAAGCCTATATGCTTGGCACATAGTAGACACTCAATAAATCTTAAAATTAACTCTAGTTTAGTGGTATTCTCATATTTTTTTCTCTGATTCAGTATAAGCCTTCAATGCCTCTGTACACCTCAAGCTTAATATATAAACACCCCTATACCCACCATCCCTCTATGTATCCATCCATCCACCTATTCATCCATCCATATGTTTATTTTGGTAAAATTCAATGATTGGCCAAAATTTTGTTTTGTTTCATTTCGTTTTATCAAACAGGGGATTCTGCTGATGTTCTTTGTTCAATTGCTCAACACAAACAACAAATGTATTTTAAAAAAAAAAACAAAAAAACCTTTTCCTTGATTAATGAAAAATGTAAGTTCCAAGAACAAGCAGAAAAAACATGCTTCAAGTATCAAAGATACGGAAGCAATTCTCCTCTTTCCGTATTTTCCCACCAGCCTTAGCATGGATATACATATTCTTCTCCTTTGTTCATAATGAACCAGACTCCATCAGAGACTAAGTGCCTTGCTCACAGCAGAATTCATCCTGGAGTTTTCCTGGACAGAACGAGAGGAGTGAGGAAGCAGAGGAAGGCAGGACTGACTCCTCAGGCAGACCAAGTGCAGGGCCCTGCGGAGAGGTGATGTTGGCTGGGCAAGACTGGGACTGGAGGTAATAGGGATGGACAGGGCTTAGCCAGACAATCGTTCTCTATTGCTCACTGGTCTGGAATTTTTCCCTGAGATGTGCTTTCCAGTTATTTGTCCAGATTTCTATGATCTTAACTGATTGCTCCCAGGTAGAAAATAGCTTGCCTTTCCCAAGTTCTGACAGCCTTTAATTCGGCCTCACTAATTCTTTTGCAGCTTGTATAGATTCCAGAGGGAAATACATATCTGTGACTGTCTGATTTGGTGGCTGACTTCCCCAGGAAGGCCTGAGAAGCTGTATTGGAGGACCCTAATGCTGCAGAATTGCTGGAGGCAGAGACTTTTGCTTCTCATGGCTGCTTAGCTTGTGGAAGACATTCAAGCCCTACTGACGGTAGGGCCAAAGGATGCGCCATCTGTGCTGTTTCATCCACAGGAGCTGTAGCCCAGATGAGTGGTGTGCAGGCAGAGGAATATCAGCCAAGCCCTGTTGGGACCGTATTTTGCAGCTTCCAACCAGTTGGACCAGTATAGGCTGGTTCAACCACCACACCTCCCCTTTCCCACCATTCTCAATTTTCTTCATATAGCTCTTTAAAAAATCCTAAAATCTGTATTTGCCAAAATAATGGTTGTTTGATCATTTTGTTTGATCACCTTGCTCCATCACTAACAGTAAACAAGCGTGGCTAAGTCCCTTCACTTCTCTGTGCCTCTGCTAGCTCATCTCCACACGGGAAAGGAACATAGGATCATGGTTACATCGCAGACTCTGGATTCATGCACAGCTCTGCTGTTTAGTAGCTAAGTAACCTCTGGAAGTTTAGCAAGCTCAGTTTTCTCATCTGTAAAATGGGAAATCACAATAGTACCTACCTCATAGTATTGTCGTAAGACTTAAATGCATCAATGTGTGTAAAGTGCTTAGAACAGTGCCAGGTGCACGGTAAACATTACGTAAACATTTGTTATTTTTAAAAATTGAGTATCCTTATTGAAGATTTCTCTCAGATTTAAAGGGTGAGTCACCAGCTTAGTAAATATTTTTGGCTGCCTACCCAGCACTCCTTATTTTCCCTTTTCTAAAGCTCCCAAATATCTTTTGGGGAAACACTTTCAAATTCTGCCCCTATAGGACAATGGAGCATAATGACAGATCACAATGGCTCGACTCCAATGTCAGGAAAATGGCTCCTTAAGTGAACTTATCAAAAATAAATTTTAAAATATTTTCATTCTTTACAAACTTGGAAAAAAATATCTCTCCTCTGCTTTTTTACCAGGTTGTTTCTGATCACATTATAAGATGTCATATCAGAAAAGATCTGCCTTTGTTCCCATGTTCATTCTCACTCTGTTATGGTTTCAAAAGGGAACAAAGAAGCCAACCAACCAACCATGAAACCAAAATCTGGAAATACAGGTTTTTCTGGAGGGCATAATGATGATCTCTTTCACTGATATAAAGAAATTTAAAGAGATTCCGTATTCATTCACTGATTTTATTTTTACGACAACCTTCAGGAGTCCTATTTTTAGAAGAAAATGAGCCTCTGCGAGATAAATGGAGATTCTTCGAAGCCTACTGACCCATTTCACTGGTGGAGGGTGGTGAGGCCAGAATCTGCATCCACATCTTCCGACCTTGAGGATTGCTCCCTTCTTTTTGAAACACTTGCTTCATTGGGTTTCCAGGAAACCCACATTCCATTGGTTCTCCCCTTACCCCATGGCTGCTCCTCTCTGGTGCCAGTGCGGGATCTTGTTTCCCTTTTCTAATCTCTAAATGTTGGGGGCTTGAAACTCTCTTCTTGCCCCTCCTCCATTAGAATGTTCTTGCTACTCTCTCGTTAGATTAACCCATTCAGTTCTATGGCTTTGCCTACTATCTACTTGCCATTATTATTAACAGCCAATGGATTTATTAATGGTATTCTCATTAGAATGAAAATTCTAAGATGGCAGGATTTTAATGATTTTGTTCAATTCTATATTATCAGAGTCTTAAATAGTGCCTGGAACTAGTAGCACTCAATAAATGTGTGAAGAGTTAATGATTGCATAATTTCAAATACAAAGCACTTGCTTCAAAATATATTGTTTCCAACATCAGCAGTGTAGGCCAGCCAAGGCTTCTCAACCACAGCATGGTTGGCGTTTGTGGCTGGATAATTCTCTGTCACTGAGGGTAGAGGGCCCTGTGCATTGCAGAGTGTTTAGCAGGATCCATGGCCTTTACCTACTAGAATCCAGAAGAAAACCTCAGTTTTGACAAACAAAAGTCTCTCCAAAAATTGCCAAATGCACCTGGAAGGAAGAAAAAGTCACCATTGATTGAGAATCACTAGCCTGATGGAAAGATTAGTTTGCTAGAAATAAAAGATTGGGGTTCGATAACAGTTTCAGCTGTGTGGCAAATTATTTACCTTTCTGAGCCTCAGTTTCCCAATCTATATATCAGGGGTTAGAATACCCACCCCACAATACAGTTGTGAGGATTAAATGAATTAGTGTATCCAAAAATAACTGGCATAGTTTCCAGTTAATATCAATTTCCCTCTTGGCTCTGCGGCTGACCTGCCTCGTGGGTTATGGTCTCACCACTTGTTTCAAGCCCCACTTCTCTCGGTTTTGTCTTAATAGTCGTTCCTGCTTTTAAGGTGTTAGATCCTCCCTCTTTGTCTGTTCCCAGTACCTGGGTCTTCTTATCTGCCTGTTTTTCGACCATTCCCTTATAACCATTCTTCTAGCCATGGCTATGTTTCCATTCAGAATTCTTCATGTAGTTCTGGAACTGCAGTTCCATCTCAATTATTTTCTCCCAGGCTTTTTCCATACTTGAACTGCTCTTATTCTTTCCTCTTTCCAGCCACCTAATTTCATGGTCTTCTATGTACACAAAGACCATTACCTCTCTGGGCTCTGGACTTCCCACCTCATAAAGTGGAGAGTAAGATCAGTTAGTTGTTAGGTTAGAGTTGCCTTTCCCATTGGCTGTGAGACAAATATCTACTTGCCTTTTTAAAACCAGATGATCTCTAAATCCCCTTCCAATTTTGACATTGTATGTCCAGGTTTCTAACATGGGAGTAAACAACAGTTAAAGGAGATAGAACTTCTCAGTCAGAATTACGGTTCCCTCCTCTGCCACTGTCTGCTTTCTGATAATGGCGTGAGGTAATGAATAAGGCCCAGGTTTGGGGGTCAGACAGACTGGGGGCAGAATCCCTGCCCTGCCACTCACTAGCACTCGCAGTGTGAGCTTAGGTAGGTTAGTTGCTCTCTGAGCCTGCAATGCTCTGCTGTTTTCCACAAGAAGAAACTCTTACGAGTGTTGCTCATGATGATGTCTGGGAAGCTCCAATCAACAGTATCTAGAACCAGATGGGCCTTCACTAAATGTCATGTTCTCTTCCCTCCACCTTCCCAGCCTAGTACCTGCCTTGAATCCTCACATTATCTAATATAAAACTGTCAACTCCTACTGGGCAAGGATTCCTACTCTATCACTCTTCACATTTCCCCATACACTATTCTAGCATATCGCTTTTACTATGACTCAATCAAGCATCCATTGGGTTGAACAGACTTGAAATTTGACACACTATAGGACAGGAAATAAAAATAAGTCATTTAAAAATGTCATTGAAAATATTGAAAAGATATCAATGCAAAAAAAAAAAACAATAAAGAGAAATTGGCCCAAGAGTTCAATACATGGTGTTATCAAATGGGCTTCGCATGGTGAGTAGTGATTTGGAGTAAGACAGAGCTGGGTTTGGGGTCAGATTGATCCATTATCTAGCAGTATCTAGAGTATCTGGCAGATAATAAATGTTCAAATAATGCCACTTAATGTCACTCATTTGATGTTTTAACGTGTTTGAGTCCTAATTATATCACTTACAAACAATTATTTTACTTCTCTGAGACTTGGTTTCTTAATAAGTAAAGTGAGAATAGTAATGAGGACAGAACAAAGTAAAGGAAGTAAAGAAAGTGCACAGTTTGTGTGTTACATGTCACGGGTGTTATTGCTCCAGAGTTTCTGCTTTACCTTAAGCTAACTGACATTGGTGTTTGTGAACATGGTTAATAAATATTCCTGGATGTTCATAGTCGTATCACATCACACATTGGGCAGGCTTTTAGACCGGATGGATGAAATAATGGTGGTTGGAGAATAAACAAGGGGCCACAAATAAGACCAGCTCTAATGCCGACAAGCTGTGCAACACTGGGCAACTCACCTTACCTTTCTGATTCTTCCTGTCTGTGTATGTATGGAGAAGTAACTCTCCATTTCTAAAAATCTCAAGTGGGACTAATAGAACTTGAAGGGCCCTTCCATTCTTAAGAGTGTAAGATTAGAAGGTTAGGCTCTATTTTCCTCAATATTTACCAGTGAAAGTTGATTGCCTTTGTTTTTTGGGTGCTGGTCCTGGGACGGTGTGTTAGTGATGAACAGGGAAGTGGAGTAACTAACATGCTGATTACCTATTGCACCCAGGACATGTGAGTCACTCTTCATACATGTTCTATGTAGTCTCCAAAAAACTCTGTGAGAATTGTATACTTAGCTCTGCTCTCCCATTAGGAAATTAATACTCAGTGATGTTAAATAACATGTGTAAAGTCAGAGAGGGTGAAACTCTTTTTTCCTTCTGTGCTACCTCTTTCTCCACCCAGATGTTCATCAGCATCAGATCATCTCATTTCCTTCAGGAGTCTGGATGGACCTCCCAGGAAAAGTCCAAGCTTCTTAGCACAGCTGACAAGGTCTCATGTGATCTGGCTCCTGCCTGCCCCTCCAGCCACATCTTCAACACTCACCCTCTCAATCTGCACATACTGAGCTCCTTCTCCTTCCAGACACTCTCCTGGACTGCCTGCATAGGGTAAGATGGGTTCTTGCCCTTTACATTTTAATGTATTAGGGTAGATATACCTTAACCAACCAATCTCACAGATTATCTACCTATATACCTACCTATCTATCTACCCATCATCTATCATCTCTCTCTGTCTCCATCTATATATTGTCTATCTACCTACCTAATAATAGCTAACATTTATTAAATGCTAATGATCAAGGCACTATTCCAATCACCTTAAGTGGGATTTTTTTTTTTCATTTAAACCTTCCAACAAGCCCATGATATAGACATTTTTAATTCCATTTTCCAGATGGGAAAACTTCCTCATAGAGAGTTTAAGTGTCTTGCCCAAGGTCACACAGCTAGGAAATGGCTGGGTCAGGATTTGTGCCCAGGAATTGAGTCTGCATCCTTAATCACCATGCACTACTTCTCAATTGTATGGTTGAAGATGGTGCCAGGCATCATATAAGAAGGACTTAAGCGATTAGCATTATACCTGATGGGGCAGTTGGAGGAGGCTGCAGCATTTAAGGAAGTACCTTTGGGTGGTGGTTTTCTCACCCAACCGCCTTCACTCCCTCTGCCCCGGTGTGCACACTGGCCCCCAGCAGAGAGGAATCCACCCACCTTCTGTATCATTTTTGATATTGTTTCCTCAGCTTAAAAGTCCTCCCCCGGCCCCTTCATCAGGCTAACACCTGCTCATTCACTCATTTGCCAAGCAATTATTGATCTTGCTATTGTGTCAGACCCTGCTGAAGTCTGAGTCTACAGAGATAAACAAACACAACCTCTGCCCTCTGAGGCTCACCATCTGGTGAGGAGATGGACATTCAAATAAGCAGAGACATCTGGCGTAATGGGAAGTGTGCATGTAAATAGTGGAGGAAAAAAGAAATACAGCCTGTTTGTTCCATAAAACATCACTACTATTTTTTAATAATAAAAATACTATATATAATAAAATTTTAAGCGTGAGTTCAGTCCTAATTGTTACCAGGTCAGCAATCTGGAAGCCTCAAGTGATTTTTTTTTTTCTCAGTACAATAAATTTTGCTTTCTCATATCCTTCTCCTCCTTCCTTCCCTCCATTCCTTCCTTCATCCCCAGTCATCCTTCAGAGATGATATATTTCCTTTTCTTCCTCCTTGCCAGATTCTATACCCATTACTTATCCTTCAAAACTCAGTTGGAGTCCTCCTATGGGAGATCCTTCCTGAATCATGAGATTCCCAAGAAGGTCGAGTAGGATCCCCTTCTTTCTGCGCCCACTGTCTTCTGTGAGCATTGGTTGTCCTCTGCAGGAAGGTCTGTTGCCCATCTTCACATTAGACTGTGCACTCCCTGAGGGAAGAGACTCTTTATATGGAGTTTCATACAGTGTCTGTACATATAGTAGACATAGGTGCTCAATAAGTAACTCATTCTATATATAATTGAATTAAATTCAGGAAGAAACTATTATGGATGCTATGGAAGGATTTATGGCAACAAAAAGGGCTCTATTATACAATTCTTGAGTTCCCTGGCAACGTGACATTCTACTAGATGTTCCAACCTCTGCAAATTCTGTTACTCAGTGCAGCCTAATTCTCCTTTACTTAGCATCTATCTTGTAACAGTGGGCAGCTCTGACACATCTCTTAAGATCATGTAGAATCCCTGAATTTGGCAAGGACTCTTCATTGCCCCGGTCTTCTGAAGTATTAAAATCTTTGATTTTCAGCTGAGCTCATGCATCCAGAATAAAATCTGCATCTCCCAGACACTCTTCCAGCTAGGTGTAGCCAATGGGAAGTTAGCAGCAGTGCTGTGTGACATTTCCACTTCTGGCTTTAAAGGTCAGGAGCATTCTTCTTACTCTCCCTCCTCTACCCCAGGCCTTCTGGCTGGAATATCCATCTTTCCATGTGTTGAAATATCCTTTCAGACAAAGGCCATGCTCAAGGGACAGTGGAACAAAAGACAGAAGGCACACAAGTCTCTGGCAGCTTGGAATCCTTACCAGCCTTGGAATGCTCACTTCCAGACCTATAGGAGAGAGAGACAGAAATGGAATTCAATCTTGTTTAAGACAATCTTGTTTTGGGTCTGTGTTACATGTAACCATATCTAGTCTTGACTAGTATTGGACCTTCCTTTTATAGAAATGCAGATTGTCAAAAGTATATAGAATTTTAGAGTTAACCTAATCTAATATTTCTTAGCCTTTTTTGGAGTCAAGAATATTTTAAAATTTGATGAACGCTAACTACCCTAAAATAAGATAAAATGGACATCCATGGGGAATGGACCATGGCCCTTGTAGTTAAGCATCCCTGATCTGGTTGCAAACCCTGGTCTTAACCAAAAGGAAGCTGAGGCTCAGAAAAACTCTAAAATCTACTGAGAGTCACTTGGGAAATTGGAAACATATTAAGGACCAGGAGGACCCAGGTTCTCTTATAACCTCCAAGCTTTGTTTTTCCTCCAGGAGATACTGCCTGACTTCAGGGAAGACTCCCACCAGGTCTGTGGGCAATGAATGTTCCAGAGAGGGCCATCTGATGGGGTTTTGAAGATATTTGGGGTTTCCTGGTAATACGATAACTAGTCTCCTTTGTTTACTCATCTATCCACCCATCCCCCCGTCATAATTATTGAATGTCTTCTGGTGTCGGGCACAGGGAAGTGCACTGTTACAGTCAGGTGCCCAAAACGATATCACTACTGTCATTATGGGGCTCACATCCAGTGGATGAGTCAGACACCAAACAAGTCAAATCGCAAATCCATTTATAATAACAAATTGGGGTAAGTGCTAAATACAATGAATGGGGTAGTAGCAGGGAATAATAGGAAAATCTGTTGGAATCAAGGAAGACCATTTTGTGGAGGTGAGATTTAGGTTGAGATGAAAGGTGAGAGGGAACCATATATATAAAAAGTAGGAGAAAGGGTGGTCTAGGCCAAGGGACAACTATGCAAAGATTCTAAGAAGGAAGGAGCTGGAATATTCAAGAGTTGGAAGAATGCTCAGTACCATGGGTTAAGTAACTACAGATGAGGTTGAGCAATAGACCAGGACAAAAGCATGCAGGCCCAAGTGGACCCCTGCTGGCCCCTTAACAAATCTGTCTTTCTCTCTCTCTCTTTTTTTTGTCTTTTTCTCTTAACTACAACAACAAGAATTCATTCAAAGGTCTTTCAGCCTTCTCTCCAAAGAGAGAAGTGATGTAGTTCTGTGTTTTTAAGAGATCACTGTGGTTGCTGTGTGAAAATGAGTTGGAGTGGTAGAATAGAGTAGATGGAGGGAGACCAGTTAAGAGGCTACAGTCACCACTTAGGTCAGATGGATTCGAAATGTGTTTTAGGTTTAAGGTGTATTTTGGCTTGGTGGAGGACTGGTTGTTGAGTGTGAGAAAGAGGGGCAGAGGTGATACGAGCTCACAGGTCTCTTTCAAACCTTAAATGATCCCTCTATGGAATTCTTTAGCAAAGGGAGCCCTGATTTATTCTGACGTTGTTGGAAGATCCTTCTCAATAGCCACTGACCTGCTCGCAGACCTTTACTGGGATGCAGAAGCAAAACAAGGCTAAACTGCAGGTTTCTCTGGTATGTCAGCTCCCACTTCCCGAGGAAAAAGGTGCAAGTTGTACATTTAGAATAAAGTGAGAGAGGATTTCATTCATTTCATTTTGATAAAATTTCCACAAATAACTCACTGGTTTGATTTGGAAGAAAATAAGATTATGTGCTATAGTTTTAGGCTTATTTTTATGTGGATTGCTTGAAAAGGTAGATATTTAGTACTTTAATTCAAAAAGATGCCAGAAAGCACTTCCATTTAGTTACTCATAATTATGTCTCTATGGCAATAATTTAGTGTTTTAGTACCAAAAATACATGAGTTGATAACTCATTTGTCTTTAAGCAACAAGAGGGTAAATGTGGTGTAGATTCTCTGTCATTCCCTCTTTTTCCTTCCCCTGGTGGAGTCCAGGCCTCTCAAGTTTGCTGGAAAATTAAAGCTCCTTCCACTCGTCCTGCCCTTCCAGCAGGACAGATGGGGAAACAAACATAGAGCATGTCTACTGCCAAGTAATCACATATATGTTAATTTATGTTAATTTTCACAATAGCCTGCATAGGTTTTATTATGTCTACTTTACTTTTGAGAGAACAAATCTCAGAGAAGTTAAAGGACCTGCGACAGGGCCCACAGTCAGTCAGTGGAGAGAGCGGGGTCACTCTCGGAAATCTGTGCTTTGTATCACATCGCTCATGCACACTCCCAGCTTCACTCACGTCTCAAGGGCTTCCCAGTTCTAGACGGGAAAGAATACTCAGGTATTCCCAGAAAGCCAGATATTCTTAATAATACTTGGTTTTCAGATAGCTCTCGTGACTTTGTACCATGTGTAGTAGATTTATTGGTCCTGTGGAGAGACCCACTTGGTGAGGAACTCAGGCCTCCTGCAAACAGCCGGTTAGTTAAGGACAAGGCAGATCAACAACCTGGGGGTGAACTTGGAAGTGGACCGTCTAGCCTTCAGATGGCTGCAGCCCTGGCTGAGCCCTTGACCACAACTTTGTTAAACAATGGAGTCAAAATGGCCCAGTTGAACCACTCCCAAATTCCTGACCCACAAAAAATGAGAGAAAAAAAGTTGTTGTTATAAACTACTTAGTTTTGTCATGATTTCTTATGCAACAATCGGTAAATAACTAATACAAATGGCCAGCCTTTCCAAAGTCCCTAGGGTGCACTGCTGCTTTAATGGTTATAACAGTTTATATACAATGATAGCATCTTAGAATAATTATAAATATTTATGTCACTTTTATAAACAGCTTGTCCACTTACGCTCACTTGAAGAGAAATCCATTCTTTTTTTCTCCACAACTTGCTGCCTCATTTCTGGGTAGCAGAATTCCCAGGTGTTAACTTTTGCCTGATATGCCGCATAGTATGGTAGAAAGAGTGTGGTCTTTAGAGTCAGACTAGATTATCTTAACTGAGGTAAAATTTATTTATAAGGAAATAAACAGATTTTTAGAGGTACAATTCAATAAATTTTGACAAATACACACCTTTCCTCTAACAAAAACACCAATAAAAATAAAGAACTTTTCAATCCTTCTAGAAAGTTCTCTCATGGTCCTTTTCATTCAATCCTCACTTACATAAAGACAACCAGTTTTCTGATTTCAATCCTCATAGATTAATTTTGCCTGTTCTTGAACTTCATATAAATATATCATGTTGTATGTACTCTGACTAGTTACTTTTACTCATTCATGTTGTTGTGGATATCAGTACTTCATAGCATTGGTTGGTAATTAGCGTTTCATTTTGTTAATTTAATATTACATGCTTATATGTTCTCCTGTTGGTGGACATTTGGGTTGTTTCCAGATTGGGGCTATTAAGCTAAGCTGCTATAAACATTCTTGGACAAGTCTTTTTTTTCCTGGACATACCTTTTCATTTATTTTGGGTCAATACTTAGCCATGAAACAGCTAAGTCATAGTATAGATGGAGGTTTAACTCTGTAAGAAACAGTCAAACAGTTTTTCAAAGCATTTGTGTCATTATATTCCCACTACAGTGAATGAGGGTTCTGGTTGTCCTATATTCTAGACAACATTTGGTGTTATTCTTTAAATTTTAGCCATTCTAGTAGGTATGTAGTGATATTTTATTGTGGTTTTATTGTGCACGTCCCTGATGACTAATGATGCTGTGCTCTCCCAATAAGCTCATTGTCTTAAACCTATTTTTATGGCACTGTTTTCTTAAAATTTTTGATTTGTAGGGATTACTTTATGTTATGAGTATTAGTCTTTTGTCAGATATATGTCCTGTGAATAATTTCTCCCAGTCTATGATTTACCTTTTCCTTTTATTAACGGGATTTTTTTTAATGACTGGGAGTCTTTAATTTTGATAAAGTGCAATTCATCAATTTTTTTTTCTTTTGAGGTTTAGTTATTTTTGTGGACTTTCTATCTAGAATTTGAATATATTCTTCTTTCTGTTGAGGAAGAATAATAGTATTGGCTTTTGGATATATGTCCCTGGCCCATCTTAAATTTATTTTCATGTTTGGTTAGGAAAGTTGAATTTCTTCCCCTCCCCTTTGGTGAGTGAATTTTTTTTCCCCCTGTTAAATTGCTAGAATTATTTTTTTGAAAATCAATGATCCAAATGTGTAGGTCTATTTGTGGATTCTCTCATTCTGTTCTATTGATTTATTTGTCTATCCTTATGCCAATATTCTACTATGTTTATTGTTGTAACTTTATAGTAAATCTAGAAATCAGTATGAGTTTTCCAAGTCTTCTTTTTTCAAGATTATTTTGTTTTCTAGGTTCTTTGCTTTTCCATCTAAATTTTAGAATAAGTTTTCAATTTTTAAAGGACTTGTGTAACTTAAGTTATTCTGTTCAAGGAATTTGTCCATTTCATCTAAGTGACAAAAATTTACTGACAAAATATGTTTATAATATTCCCTTATTATCTCTTTGCTATCTTTAAGATCTGTACTGTTGCACCATCTTCCATTCCCAAGTTTCTTTGTATTTACCCTGGTTCAAGCTTGCTGAGATTGTTAGATCTATAGGCTGATATTGTCATAAAATTTGGGACATTCTGACAATTATGTCTTGAAATATTTTCTCTACCATATTCTCTTTATCCCCTTCTTTGGGGGCCTTCAATTATACATAAGCTACACACTTGATATTATTCTACATGCCAATAAAGCTCTTTTCCTTTTTGTAGAGTTTTCTTCCACTTACTCTTCAGTCTGTATTATTTCTATTGATTTATCTCAGGTTTATGATCCTTTCTTCTGTCATCTCTAATATGTGCTATCATTACATAAATATTATTTAATTATTCAGACAATTACTTATTAATTAAATTATTTAATAGTTAAAAAGTTTCAGTTTTAGAATTTCCAAATTTCTTTTTAAAATAGTTTTCACTTGTCTGCTGAGATTCCCTTTTTTTCAAATTATTATGACTATCTTTCCCTTCACATTCTTGAATATACTTATCATAGCTGTTTTAAAGTTCTTGTGTCTAGATCCAGTGTCTAGGTCATGTTGGGGTCAGTATCTATTGACTTTTGTTTATAGATTATGGCTCACATTTTATTGCTTCTTTACATGCTTGGATTTGTTTTAATAAATGATGGACATTTTAAAAGATACACTGTGGGAAATTTGTATTGTGTTGTTTTCTTTTAAAGGGTGTTAAATTCTGTTGTGGGGTATTAAGTTACTGGCAGATTCTCTCAACTTTCCATGTTTGGTTTTTTACTTTACGCCTGATTTGTTTTCATTTTGTCCTTATCCTAAGGATTAATCCTGGATCTAGGGCTTGGTCCTTACTCTTAAAGTTTGGCCTTTCTGAAATTGGTCCTTGAGGTCTTAACTGAATACTTGAGGTGCTCAGTGAAGCCTTTGTACTCTAAATGACCAGAAACTCCATTATCTCTCAGCATCCCATGACCTCTGCAATTCCCTTTCAGTTTTCAGCTCCCAGCAGCTGCTCTCCGCTAGGCTTTGTATTCATCTTGCCTTGTGCACATGCAGTGGGAACCCCCAAACCTATGTCTCACCCTGTGTTTCTTGAAACTCCCATCTTTCTGATACTCTGTTGAGCAAACATGAACTCTGCCTCCTGGGCTTAGCAGTACCATTTGCTTCTGGCCCCACCTCCCTGTGTTGAAGTTGAGAAAGTGATCCCAAGCAGAAAGCCAGGACACAATGAGGCTTGTCTTGAGTGATTCTCTTTTCTTCAGGATTATGGTCCTGTGCTGGCTGATATCCAATGCCCGAAAAGTTTGCTTCATACAATTTGTGCAGTTTTATTATTGTTTGGGTAACGGAGATAAATTTATATTAGTTAGTCCATTGTGACCAGAGCCAGACTTACTTTGATCTCTTGACCTAATATTGTCTAGCTGTGTGACCTCAGGCAAGTTAATTCATCTTTTGTGCTCTCATCTTGTTATTTACAAATGGGGATCATAGTACTTAGTCCACAAGCTCCATGACAATGGCTACCTTGACTGTTTTGCTCATTGCTGAATCTCCAATGCTTGACCATGACTAGCATGTGGAAAACATTCAACGAATGTTCATGACTTAATTGTATTCAATTTTTGCTTCGTTCATTCATTCCAGAAATGTTACTAAGTAAATACCTGCTTCACAGAGGTGTTGCAAAGGACATATTAAACGAGATCATATATGGAAAGTGCCCAGTACAAAATCTGGCTCAGAGTAAAAACGCAGGACAGGAAATATGGATATTTAAAAGAAATGTCCTCTGAATATAACTACATCTCCAGATCCTAAGATCTACAGATATTCCATTTAAAGAAAAAGTCAGTAATATTTTAAGAAAAAAGTACAAACATGCCTCCTGTTAGAACTTCACAGAATAGTCTTCAAATGCCACTACTGATCCAAAAGGCTATGAGGTCAGCTCATTCTCATGATTGATCCTGTCCTGCGGTGTTTGTGAGCCCTGTGCTCCCAGTTTGTGGGGCAGAGCACTGACTGGTTAGCTGGCCCGTGGGTGTTAGGTTTAGGGTGGGGTGAACAGGATGGCTGAGCTTATTTGGCTAAATATCTGCAGCAGTCCCCAAGGATGGGTGTCATTGCCTACACTAATGAATCTCTGCGTTCAAAAGAGCTTATAAACAAGTCATGATTTCTGGGCCAGCAAGAACTACAGCTGCAGTGAGGAGGGTGGGAGAGCAGGCAGCAGGAGGAGGCCAGATGTATGAAGCTCCAGGATGATGGTGTATATGCCTCTGTTCTCTGGCACTGCAATAGCTACCCAATTAACAGACCGTTTAATACATTCTGCTTTACTTTCCAAAGTGCTTCCCACATCTGTGACCTAATTTGATTCCCACCCTTTAATGGATGAAGGGCAGAATTGTGTGTCACAATTTTACAGATAAGAAACAGAGATAATGTGACTTGGCCAAAGGTGTGCCACTAGAAAGGATGAAAGCCTGGTCTGGAATCCTTATCAGAGGGGCAAATATTTTTTCTGTGATCTACGAACAATGTTTTTCCATTCTTTTACCCAAATTTTGCTTATTTCAGGGAGTACTGTTGAAAAATGAGGCTAATGCTTGAGGATATAGCAGGTTTTCTGCCTCTACATAGAATCTTAGTACTTCAGAGCTCAGTGGAGCCTTAGATAGCAACAGGTCCAGCTGCCCTAATCTATAGATGCTGAAACAGAATCTCAGCATAGTTGAGCGACTCACTGAAGCTCAACAGCAAGTCCTTAGTATAACTGGGCCAGGGGCTTCCGTACCGTGATGTGCCGTTACTCATTTTTCCCTCACACCATGCTGCTTCTGTAGATGCCTCTCTGGCCTCTGGATTCATGGAATCAAAGAGAACAGGACAATGACAGCTTTGCAGCTTGGGTAGCGCTCAGTCCTCACTCCACTAAGAGGCTGAGGGTCAGTTTGACAGGTCACCATCAAAGACAGCCTTTATAAAGGGGACACCCAATCAGTACCACAGTTTTGCTAGTTTCTCCAACCTTAAGCCGAGTCAAGCTGTATTGATCAGAGCCAGTTGGGAAATGAATTACTGAGGCTGATCTATAAAGAAATTCAATCTAGGGATGGAGCAAACTAGCGCCAGGATTCCTTATTAGGTGATCCGCACCACAAACTAAATAAAGCAAACAAACAGACACACACACAAAGGGCAAACTTTTTCGTGGGATGAAAATGACATTGTGGTTGGAGAATGCGGATCCAGCTAATACCATGGTAATTGACCATTTTTTAATAACCGACAAATCGATCTCTCTCTAACAATGCTTCCAAGAAGCGAGAACAAGAAGAGTCTGTATTAACAGAGAGACAAGTGAAATTAAGCCTCTAGCTCGGTTTTTTCAGTATCCCTAAGATGAGAGTGTGATTCTGTCAGAAACTGCATTCTACAAATAATCTGAAATGGTTACCTCATTTAATTAGGTGAAAGAAAGTGTGTGGGGAGAGAGGGAGTCTTCTGGGTGAGGGAAAGCCAGCAGAGATCGAACTCTCAATTTCAGAAATTGCTTAGCAAAAGCAATTTCAATTGCTGCCTTTGTTATAAAAGATTAAAGGTAGTTATGTCCTGGTGTACCTCACTTAAAGCAATCAATATGTTCCTGAATAGTTATGTGCAAATCAAATTTTTGTAAATCAAATCCAATTTTAAATGTCCTCAGAGAGCTTACTGTTTCAAGGAATCCCTTTGGTGAATCTTTTTGTAAGGCCTAAAACCATCCCTTAATTTATCGGATTGGTAGGCTTAAGTTTTTATGATGATAAGTTGGATCAATAGAACTTTGTCCCCCTCTCCCATTTTTAGGAGAAAGGCTTGAAAATTAAATATGAATGAGATGAGACAATGGACACTATATATTAATAATAACCACAGAACCTCCTATGATAGGATGATAAATGCTGAAATCTCAGCATTTACCTCTTGTTCCATCTATGTTTGAAGCTGTAACATTCTGCAGTGGTGACCAGTTTTGGCATTAGGACAATGAGACTGTAAGAGAGAATCAAAGAGTTGCGTGGAAGGAGCTCTGAGAAGCATCTAGTCCAACTTCACAGCGGAACTTTCTCTCTGCTGTATTCCAGAATGATGATTTGTATAGGCTCTGCTTAAACACTTCTTGGATGTGCTATGACATCCATTTATACATTTATTCATTAAATATTTATTGAGTTTAACCATGTGGGGAACTAGGTTCAGGGGAAATGGGGAGAAAACTAGACACACTATAAAAACACTATAAAAGTGTTTACCTTGACAGAATTTAATTTACCAGGAGGGCAGATATTAGCTAAATAGTGACACAAATAATTGGTACATTCCAGTTGTGATAAACATTATGAAGATTGAATGTAGGATGCTGTAACTGACCTGCAGAAGTTGCATTTAATCTAAGACGTAGAGGATGGGTAGGGACTAAGACAATAGGAAGCCATTGGAGGACACTAAGTGTGGAATTGACACAATTCAACTTTCGTTTTGAAAAGATTACTCTGGCTGTTGTGTGAAAAATTGACTGGAGCAGGGAAAGAATGGAAACAGATAGCTTTGTAGTTAGGGTGAAGGATGCTGATGGCTTGGGCCAAGGTGCTAGCAATGGAGATGGATAAAATGAAATAATCCTGAGAAACTATTGGAAGTAGAATTAATAGGACTGAATGATTGGGCAGGGGGTCGGGGTAGAGAAAAGCAAAGAGTCAAGGATGGCCTCTGCATTTCTAGATTGGGAGAAAGATAAGATAGTGATGCTGTCTGCTGAAGCTGAGAGCATTAGAGGAAGAGCAGATTGAGGAGAAGAGATTTGGTTCATGCACTTAATTCTGGGCATGTTGAGCTAGAGGTGGCTTCAGTAGAGATGTTCAGTATCTGAATTTGGGGCAATGAGTTTCACCGATCTGGCCGACTATGGTTATCTTGCAGGAATGCCAGCACAGAACAGTTCTCCAGCACTGCCTGGGGGATTCAAGGACACAAATTCAGCTTCTAGGGAAGCAAAATCCTACGGGGACTTATATATCAGATCACCCACCACCACTATAACTGGAACATATGACCTAGGCATGGATTGAGTGATAAGAACAGGGGCCTGGGTCATAGGATTGCAGCAGGAGCTTAATTATTAGTGTTCTCATTCCATATCTTTGATTTTTCTTGGCTCATTGAGATAATGAAAGCAATAGCCAGGAGACTCTTTTGACCTGTGATGCCAACTAGCATTGTGGTAGGAGGCAAAGTGGTACCAATCTCAGTGCTCAGGAGTAAACTTCCAAAAATATGTTTAAACCCCAAGTCCATTTGACTACCATAGAGAGGCATGCACCATACCAGACAGATGCAACAGTTGAAAGAACTTCTCATTTAAGCTATATTAGGCAGCTAGTGACTTTGTCCTGAGAGATGAGAGAGGAGAGCTGGGGCTAGTTCTGTCTTGTTTATCATTCCTCCAAATTCACTTATGTTTATGACCTGGTGTGTCTTCTGCTAGTCTTAATCTCCTTCCTATGGGTTCTTAATAAGCCAAGGTCTAAGTCAACATCCCATCAGAAAGGAGCCATTTCTTCCAGTTGCGTATGACAGGACTTCACCTAAAAGTGGCTTAAGCTGTTTAGTGATAGGTCCCTGAGCACAAGGTTGGCAAATTAAAGTCAGTCCTGGGACTGAATTGGTTGGGAAAGAAGTGTCCTGCTTCCTCCAGACTGCCAGTGTGACGGAGCCTCAGTCTGGAGCTGTCCGTGGGTACCTTTGTTATCATGTTGGGAGAAGTTGCCTGACAGTGAAGCCAAAGCAGAGAAATGCAGAGAGACCTGGATATGAGGGTGAAGGAAAACAAAGAGCCCACCAAGAGAGATCTGTTATCAGACGACATCAGTTGAGTCCTCTATCTGACTCTTTCTGAAGTAAATGTAGTCTTGCTTTTCAGTTTACATAGCCTCATATGTTTTATTTATTTATTTTTTTGTCTAAACAGGTTTGGGTGGAAGATTCTGTCACTTGAAACTGAAAAACTGGCCAATTCTATGCATGTGACTTGAATACTCTCACTGTAGTCACGTGTTTAATCCTTGGAACTCTTCTTGCTGTCCGATTTCCAGAGGTGGGGTACAGATCAGGTGATCACGCAGAAGCCTGAAGGTTCAGAGGATGGGTGATTGGCATTCCCAGCAGATGACATGAGATGGGAAAAAGACAATGCAAGGGAAAAGGCGCTACTATCAGAATTCTGGCAATAAAGAAATCCTGAGCACATGTCCTTACCTAATCAGGATGGCCTCTATTTGAAGGAATGAGGGATTATTTTCAAACAGTGTGCTTCCTCCCTAGAGATGGGAACAGGTTGTGCAAGTTATCTAGATCAAAGAGAACACAAGGTATTGCTTCCAAATTAAAGATTTTCCAGGTGCCAAAAGATTCTGTTTGGGGGATATAAAATATGGGAGAAATTATTTAGGTAGGTTTAAAACATCTAAGGCAGACTGTTGTGTGAGTGTGTTAGGTCTGATCTACAGAAAGAAAGACCCCATGTATATTTGTGTATCCCCATTCAAAGTCCTACAACAACCTAAATTGAGCCACAAAACCAGAGATATGCTAGCTGAATATCTGAGTTTTGCTGGACTTTCCCAGAACCCTTCCACTGGAGGCAGAATTGGCTCTTGAGGCTGGTGTCAGGCTTCCCTCCATGTTTAGGGTGAGGAAGGTGGTCCCATGGCCATTGCTGTGGAGAGTAGAAGGAAGGCAGATGCTGGAATGCAGGTAATACCTGAAAGAGAAAATAGGAAACCAGCGTCTTAGAATCCAAAAATACAGTTCATTTAATGCTTTGGAAGGCCCATCAGATTGGTGATCTTTCCACTGTGGTCATCCTTTGGATATTGTTAATTGGGAAGAATGCAAAAAAATAATTCATTGTGAAAAAGCTGGTACTAAAGTCAAGTTCTTCCATGTGTCGTGTCTCCTTTCCTTTCTGCCACTTGTCTTTTATCACATCTTACCAGAGCTATTTCTGTCTATGGGGAGTTAGCAGGAAGATCACATATTGTACAGAGAACGGGGTGTTAAATTTATGCAAAGGGAAGAAATGTGTTATGGCAAAAATTATTTATTGCATGGCGTCTCCCTTGAGGGTTAGTCTTGTTAGAGCTTTAAGGACAGCAGCTCTATATTTGTCACATGGCAGAGTCACTCTGCTGCCTGCTTCCCGCCGTCAGTGCCAACACGTTTATGTAAAGTCGTGATGCAAACCTGCTACCTTTAGGAGGCACAATCTGGTCCAACACAAAGTGTCTTTCCTCATAGCCATTTGCGTTATGAGAGTAGTGAGTCCTCAGCCAGTGAGAAGGAGGAGAGACAAGAACAGAACAGAACGGAAAGGTGTCGGATGTCCTGGAATTGGGCCATATTATGGCAAAGCAACTAGTTGAACAGTGGCACATTTTACTGAGCTCTGAAGATTTTAAGAGGTGATATGCTGTAACATCAAGAGTCCATCCGACCTAGGACTGAGTCCTGTTTTCACCATTGACTAGTTATGGGTCTCAGAAAGAGTTAGTTGACAGCCCTGAGCCTTCATCTTCTTGACTGTGAAGTGGGAACACTATACCCATTTGCACTGTGTTGTGAGAAACAAGTGAAATAGGTATGTGTTCAATGGTAGGTGCTAAAATAATATCAATTTTCTCCTTTTGTTAAAATAAAATTAAATATTAGTTCAATGGTTCTCCAAGAAGATCCATTCTCTGGACTATATGGGTGGTTTTCCCCAGGACAAGGATGACAAATGCTTGGTGTACATAGCAGAGCTTCCTTCTTTCTTTCTTTTATAAGACAGTGCTTACTGATGATGTCACTCTTTCTTAAGGGTCCCTCCAGATCCTTCTCAACGTTGTGCTCAAAGTGGTCACTTAAAAAAAATCAGAGTTGATATATAAAGTAAAACGATTTTTTTCCATCTGTGATCCAGATCATGTCCACAAATTACTCTGTTGATTATTGCACCTAGAAGGTACAGATGGTTTTAATGCACATTAAATGCATAAATGGGCCTCCAGGTGCTTGGAGGACCTGCACTTTTGGAAGATGTGCCAACATATCCTTATTTTTGATTCAAATGTTGTATCACAGAGTTTCTATCTCACTTTTGGACATTTCCACAGCATATGTGCTTAAAAGGGGAAAGGTCTCATCTTCAACTTCTCACATGTACCCAGGGAACAGAGCTACGCAGAGAGTCAGTGCATGCGTCAGAGGTTAAGAGCTGAGCTTTATAGTCAGACACTCTGCCATGCACCAACCACGTCGATTTGGTTAAATTAATTAAGCCTTCTGAGCCTCAGTTTCCCCATCTGTACATTTGTGCAACCAGTATAAGAATACCTATCCCCAGGGCTGTTGTGAAGATGCCAGTAAAGGACTGAGCACAGCGGCAGGCTTATATCCATCAGTCGTTATTATTACTATTAATATTCATATTAACTGGAACATATCCAAGGAAGGGAGATCCTAAGAAGCTTAAAATCATGTCATAGAAGAATGAAAAAGAAATTGAAACCTGGAGAAGCTGGGAAGACAAGGGAGGGGGCACATGATAGCTGTTTTCAAATATTTCTGACAGAGAAATTTGACCATGTGGTTGACTGTATTGTAGTTCCCAGACATTGGCTGCCCCGTCCTTGGAAGGAACACGCCTTATCCTCTCTGATAGTTGGCTGGGCCATGTGACTTGCTTTGACAAATGAAATGGGAGAAGAAGAAGTGATTGCCACAGTTGCGCTTTAATAATGAGGCGTGGTTCCTCCATTCACTGTCTCCTGGGCTACAAGACCAAGATGCATCTTCAGTGTGTGCCCTGAAATGAAGATCAAAGAGCACGGCTTCTGCTCACCTGGAGATAATCTGTACATTAGCAAGAAAAAAGAAATGTTTGTTGTAAACCACTGAAATCTAGCAGTCGTTAGTTGCTGCAGCATAAATTAACCATTTTATTTAGCCATTAAGACATTTTCTCTGTAACCTTACAGGGTGTAATTAGTACCAATGGGTAGAAGGTAAAGCACTTTCTTGCAATATAATAAAGAACCTTCTGTCAATAAAAGCTGTCTAAAAATAGAGAAGGCTGCCTTGGACTTAGTGAATTCCCTAACTTACTTCCCCCTAACATTGAATAACAGTGGTAGCATTCAAACCAAAATTGAATAATTATGTGTCTCCAATATTGTACAGAGAAGTGACACAGAGAGAGTATTCTGAAGGTTAATAGTTCTTGGTATTTAGGGAGAAATGTGTTCTGGAGTCAAATAGATGCCTTTATTCCAGACTTATCAGAAAGTTTAATATGCTGATATTTTCTACACCTAAATAAAAAGACGTGTGCTATATACTGCTTTTCAAACCTATTTGATTAGAGAAGCCTCCTCACTCCTACTTTACACCACCCTTCCAAAAAACATCTCATAGGACAGATGTTTTTTAAAACACATCTTCATGTTCTACACATCAGACCCCCTTCTGCTGTCTTCTGTGTTTTGTGTCTTGCGTCCCTGGGCTGCTTTCTTCAGATTGATGTCCCAGCTCACTGGTCATCTCCTTGGCTGTGTCCCGTCTGACATTCAATTGACCCATCGGATATTGAATTTGAGGAACTCAATTTTTAATGTCTAGTCATTCAATTGCTTTACCTTTCAAAGTAGTCTGGCCTTTTGTTATAATATCTTGTTGTCCCCTTATGGTTACTATGCTTCTGTTTATTTGTTTAATAATTTAGAAAATCATTATTCTGTAGTCCCTTTGGACTGTGGCATGACTCAGGTTCTTGGGAGTGTCGGTTCCCTGACGATTATGTTCATTACAACTCCCTGGTGGCGAGTTACTTCCTCGTATATTTTGTACATTTTTATTGTTAATACATCTTCAGTGAGGATTAATTTTTCTTACGGAAAGTTCATGCATTTGGGGGAGTAAATCATGCTTCTGAGCACTTTGTTTTGGCTCCTGTCAAGGGATTCAGAGGTACCATAAACCAGGAATTGCTTTTGATATTAATTTGTTAGATTGAGATTTCAGAACGTTTAATATTGTGTAGTTCACTTTCCAAACCCAACTGCAATGAAAGTTTAAGGTTTTTATTTTCCATAGAGCCCTGAGGGGAGAGAGACTTCTTTGCAAATTCCCAGTATTGGTGGTTGGTGTTTTTCTAATTCTGTTTTCACTAAGAATTCAGGCCTCAGTTTCAACTTTCCACCTATCACAGATTTCAGACCATATCTCCTATGTCTACATGAGATTGAAATCTAAGCCCATAAACATTTAGGCATTTTTCTAGCTAGCTCCAATAATATTCCCTACTCACCAGGGTGCCCACAGCCTAAGATTTTATATTTATCACTCTAGCTTTCAATTCTCTCTTTATTTCAGGTACTTCGTCATTTTCTTTACTTGAAAACTAAGCTATGGGCATGTGGTTTTGCTTTAAATTGTAGTACTTTATCCATCATTTCTATTTGTATGAAGTGTGTACATAGCAAGAAGGGTTCTGGATTATTTCAGACTGCCAAGTAGCCAGCACTAGAACAATGTTTATATATATATTTATTCAAAATGTTTACATATGTGTATATAAAATAGTCTCATCCTCTATAAAATTGATATAACAGCTTCTACTTCATTGGTCAAAGTGAAGATAAAATAGATAATGTATCTTATGCATTCAATATAGCGTTAGGCATATATTAAATGCTCAATAAATACTGGACATTATTATTTTTATTACTGAAACAACATATAGACATTTAGGAAGATAATTATATGTTAGAGGATCTTAGAAAGGGCCAATGATGTGTCTGTCCCTTGAACTAACATTTCTGGGCTTTTTACACAAGGACATAGTGGGCTCCTGGGGAAAGTCATTAATCGAGCTTGAAATTGCCCATCTGCCCTGGATAGGCTCTGGAGTTTCAGATCAGAGGGAAACAGAGCACAGTCCCTCTGTGACCTCTCAGGGATGCCCTTGCAGGCTCAGAGCTCTCCCAAAGACAACGGCGGAGGCCCTCACCTGAGCTTTACCACGACCTCACTCATTGCATGAGGATAGTAAAAGACTTCAGAGTCCAGTACTCTGATGGGTCCTCCCAACTGCACCACAGGGGACTTGGACAATTTCTGTGATGGGGGAATGCATATGGTAATGACGGCTGCAGTAATGAGAGCAGCTAACATTCATCCAGTCTTTCCCATGTGCCAAGCTGTGTTCTAAGCCCTTTTCACATATTATCTCATTCACTCCTAATAAGGAATCTGAGTTAGGTACCATTATTACCATGTCTGTTTACAGTTGAGGAAGCTGATTATAATGTTGAAGTACTAGAAAGGGTGATAAATGAAAGAGTTAGGTTTATCCTGCTTAGAAGCTTAATAATGGTTGTGATATTGGTGGCTTGTAATAGAGAGAAATAGGAAGCCAACAGGGCAATGACTAACCCCAAGGTTGTGTTAGTGTTAGCTCAGGCAGCTCAGCAGAGGAAAAGAAAAGGTGAATTAACCTTAACAGAGCACTTTTTATGAACAAAACATTCTGCATATAAGCTGTCTGTTTATAAGGCGTTATTTAATTTAATCCCCTTAACAACTCTATGAGGTAAGAATTGCCACATTCTTTTACAGGTGGGTGAGTTGCGGGGGGCTTATGTAGGTAGACTGTCCCCTGACTACCATCTAGTGGGTAGTACATAATGTACTGTCCTCTCTCCAACCCTCAGACCACACTCTGAAGGCATGTGGCATCTGTACCTGCAGAGAGGAACTTAAATGCTCATGAGGAGAATATGTGATACTACCAGCTGTCTACCACAAAAAAGAATACTTGAACAATGTAGGGCCTAGGAACATTCTTAGCAATGATCATATATGAAGGAATATGGAGGCTGGAAGGATAAAAGAGAGGCAAGGCCCATGGCAGAGAAGAACTGATATTTTCTATCATAGGCTCTAGAGTGTTAAAGTGAGTGGGCTTTTCTTTCTATGAGCATAAAATCTAAACCCTCACCTGGGGGCGTTGGTGGCTCTGTTTCCCAGAATCCCTTCCCCATATGGTTCTGGTTTAGAATTGGCTGAGAAAGGGACTTGCAGTGGAAGGAAAGCAGTGTGATTACTCTCAGAAGGTTGCTGTGGTCATATGTGGCAGTGGACAGGCACAGAAGAGGCCTCAGGCCCCTTTCGTTGGTGAGCCTCTGCCTTCAGCTCAGCTTCCCAGCTGCTGACCACGACCCACACCCTTGGCCACAACTCCATGGGCAGCAGTGATACAAATGCTACTGCTTCCCGGAGACAGCAACTCCAAGAGACCTGTCCTGAGCTTCCTCTTCTCAGTTCCTCTTTAGGGGTCTGACATGCTTACATGCTTACAGATTTGGATTCTCCTGCAACCTCTCACTTGTCCACCTGGCAGGTGCTTCAGGGACTTTTTTGGACTCTTCGGCTCCCAGCTTTCAGATGTCCACTTCCCAGTGCCTCCCAAACATAAGTAAGGTACAACTCCTATAATAGTAAATTCCTCATTTCTACAATACTTGCAGTGACTCTACTTCCCTGACCAAACCCTGGGAGGAGTGCCTGGCACGCTGAGCCCTGCACAATTCGGACTTGATCTGCCTCTCCAGCCTTCCTCCAAGCCATTTTCCCTAGGCACACTCTGTTCCACTCTCCCTGAAACATGCCAAATTCTTTGCCAACTTAAAGTCATTCCTGTTGATGTTCTTTTTTTTTTTTTTTTGAACATTCCTTGGGATTGTTCCACTGAGAGCAAGAAGATGGCAGGTGAAGGAAAGAATTTGGCAAGAGAAGGAATACTTCCTTTCATCCTTCAGATCTGAGCCTACATGCCCCATCCTCATGGAGGCCCTTCTTCACCACCCTGTCTAAGGATGTTTCTGCTATTTCCTATCACAACACAATTTCTTTCCTATCACTGAAGTCCATTGTGCATTATTCCATTTATATGTGTCAGTTTCCATGCACCAGACTGTGAGATCCCTGAACACATGTGAAGTTCACCCTTGTACCATGACTAGCATGGTGTCTGACATAGATTAGGGCTCTCAGTGTATGTTTAGTGTGTAAATTAACACATTAGCAAACCTGGAACACTGAACTGGCTTCCAGTGTCATGTCATGCTGTTGTCTTGGTCATGATGATGGCAGTCATACGGATGATGGAACAGGTGGGTGGAACTAGGTCAAGATGTTCTTCTCCTTTGTACCTTACAGTTTTCATGGGCTGAGCTCTTAAAACAGAAAAAAAAATGTTTTACTGAGAAAGGTCAAGCATTTAGGAGGAAGGAGCTAAATTGCTCTGGGTTATAGAGTCAAGATGAATTTGGAGGACCTGGAAACATCTGGCAGAGGTAAGAATGGGTCCAGAGAGACTGGGTGTAGTGAGAGGAAATGAAAGAGGGAACAAACTCCCAGAGATCCTGTGAAAGAGAAGGGACTTGAAAAAGAGAAATGTCTAACAGGGGAGACATATTTCTTCTTAATTTTGCTGAGCGTTGTGCTATGTAAATTTTTTTCATTCCATAATTATCAATTAATCCACATTGCTCACTAATGCTTTGGTACAAGTGGATTCTTTAGGGGCAGTGGAACAGCTGTTGAAATCTGCAGCCAGGTGGGTAATGAGATAAACTCAGAGAGAGTACATGTGGGCAGTGGATTTGAAGGATGGGCTTATAAATGACAAATGGTTACACTCCATCATGCTGTGTACTGGGGAGAAGTTTGGAGAAATCTCACACTGAGACACATAGAGACTTCAGCTCTACTTCATACCAAAGAAAGGCAATTAATGAAGGCTACCCACTGCTTTCCCATCCTACTTGCTTTGCATCTCAAAACCAGAAGAAGCCTGGAGGGTGACAGTCACCATATCCTGATGGTAGTAGCACAAATCAAAGATTCCTCTTCCTTACCCTTGTTATTGGTGCCCACAATGTCTTGATGTTCCTCCTCAGATTAATGTTTCAGGGAGAGTACAAATGTAAGCTTTGGAAATAACGTGTATTCTTAGAAGTCAGCTGCCATGTAAAAAGGCGTCTAGATTCCTGGGTGAGGAGAGACCATCTGGAGGGAAAGAGGCCTGGTAGAGATGGAGCAAAGCTTTCAACTAACAGCTGGCACTAAGGCCCCAGGCAGGTGAGTGGGGCCACCTTGGATCCTCTAACCCTAGTCAAGCAGCCTGAGCGGACACCATGTAAAACAGATGTGAACCATCTCTGCCGAGCCCAGCCTACACTCCTGACCAATGAAAAAAACATAGCAAACACACGGCTGCTGTTTTAAGTAACTAAAACAAACAAAAAAATTACACAATAACACAACAAATGTGGTACGGCCATATGTTTTTTTTTTTTTTTCATAAGCATCTTTTGTTGTTCTGAGTTTCTTCACATCAACTTGTTTTGCGATGATTTTCCTCTTGCTGTTTGAGAGGAGGGCTCTGAAAAGTTTACTAAAAATCAAATATTCCATTCAGTTAAGGCCCAGTTTGTCAAGAGATTGTAGGTAGGTTTCTCCTAATAATGAGCTTGAGGAAATTGAAATAACAAAAGACCAACTCCAGAGAATTGACCTAGATTGCGGACCCAGCTGCTGGTTAGGGTCTCTCTCCTCTCTTCTCTAGAGGATAATTAGCACTAAAAGTTGTGACATGTCCTTTGCACAAGGATGCCAGGCAAGAATATTCCTCAAAACACCACAGAGGAGGTGGTCTCCAAGGAAGTCCAATTAAGAACGTGTTTTGTTGTAAAAGCAGTCAGGATTTAGTCATTAAGATGCCTGTCAGCACCTATGACTTTGCCTTCACAGGGGACTTTTCACTGGAAAGGCAGCCCACAACATCAAGGACTTCAGGTTATGGGTGGCCGTCAGGTTCAATACCTTGGGATGCATGACTCATGTTGAGGACATTCTGGGCAGCAATTTTAAACAGTTATTTACATGGCTTGATGGAAACCTAAGCACATGGCACTAATATGGTGAGAGGAAAATGGAATGATCAAAATTCTTTCATGTAAAGAAGCATGCTTTTCATATAATTAAAAAGCATGTTTTCACTGGAAGTAATTATTGATATTACTGATGCAGGGATGCCCAGGCCATCTCTGGTGTAGTTTTTGGAGCACAATGTTGAAAAGGTTCTGAGGCACCATCTGGGCTTAGTGGGTGAGCGTGCTCTGATCAAATGATGATGGCTGTCTTTAGGCACGAGTGCGGGAATCCATGCTATGCATCTACCATATTCTATCTTGTACCAATTCTTTAATCTTGCAGATGGAAAAGCTAAAGCCCAGTATGTAGAAAGGTTGTGCCAAATACCCCTTGGAGAATTATTGGGAGGGCCAGGTCATGACTAAAGGACCCTCCTTGATTTGTTTGTACTATTTTTCCCATTCATGTTTGGCATGGGGCTCAAATGTGTGACCTTGCACTTGCCTGTTACACTGAGATTGATTTCCTTGGCCTTGATTTGTGGCATGTTTTTAGGATTTGGGCTCAGAATAGCTCCTCAAGTCCTGGAACTCAGGAAAGACAGCTTACCATCCTGTCTCCCATCTTGGGTAACATCTTTCTTGATCAGAACCTCATCCAAGTTTTTGAAAATGGGGTCTGGATGAGTCCCTATTTGAGGATGTTTTATCTACACACTTAGATTTAATATTTTTTGGAGACATTCTTTGTAATTTCCAGTTGAGTGCAAGTACATATGGTCAGACTCATCTCTCATATATATTTGATATGTCACCTGCAGGATTCAGACAGGCTTAAAGACTCAGAAGTATTTTATGTTGAACTGCTCTGTTACTTCTCCATTGAAAGGTGGGCTCAGCTATTGACTGTCCCATGTGGAGGGACAAGATCAAGAAGGTGACTATTTGATTTCTAGTATCGGATTTCTCAGGGACTCCTGACAGCATTTGGAGAAGGAAATGTTCTTGCTGTTTTCCCAGTATGAGCTCTAAACAACCAAGTAGATCCAACTGACATTCTACCTCTGGGCTGTTGACTCATACTCAACCTTTGGGGACCTGCTTCTCATTACAGATGGAAATGCTCTTGCTGAGTAGAGAACACCCTCCAGCTCTGACCTCACAACCTTCCTTGGGAAAGGATAATCTCTCCTTTCTCTAAACTCCTTCAGCTTGCCTGGTCTCTTATACTCATTTAAGCTCTTGCAACATAATGTTTTTCATTTTTAACACACACATTAGTATGTGTCTGTGTGTGTGCGTTGGGGGAGATGGAGCTATATAAAACATTGAAGCTAGAAACTTCATGGAATAAAGTATCCCCGAGTCAGTCTCTCCTTCATTATTCCAATTTATTTGAAATGCATTTGTCACTGGATTTCATGGACATTATGACAGAGACTACACAGACAGTGCCCGGCACATAGTGGGTGAACAATACACATCAGCTGGTATAACACAGGTGAAGGCATCAGAGCTATGATGGGTGGAGACAGGGAAACGTGTGCTTCCTTTCCTCATTGCCACACACTGGAGGAATTGTACTAGATTCAACACCCAGATTGACTCAGAACAGCTAACAAAAAAGAAACTGAGACTCAGGAGGTTTGTTATGTGCCCCAAGTCACACACCTGTGATAAAGCCAGGGCCAGATCCAGGTCATCTGAATCCCACCAGGGTGCTCACTGCACCTGTCCACCACCTTCACATCTTCTCAGGATTGCAATTTAATCAATGTGCACTAAGAGGGGAGCTGCAGCTAATCACTTAAAATGAATAGTGAATAATTATGATCATATGAATGAAGGGTTGATATTACTGTATTAGTGATTGAGATAAGAGTTATGAGTTTAATATTCATGGTGGTTAAAATTGTTACAGCAGTGAGCTGGTGGCTGACACCAGCAGGCAGATTGGTATTCCCAGAGTGTCTCACCAGAGCTTCCATAGAAAAGGGGTTTTGGGGTCAAATAAATTTGGGAACTATTCGGAGACCCTCTTGGAAATTCACAACACTCGTGAACATATTAAAGGCTCTGAGAAATTCTGCAGGAAAGAAATCTGATTGGCTCTATATTTTTATTTTCCCACTGAATGGTCTTGGGGGGACATTACTTGTTAAAACTTAGTGAAAGTGTTTGTAAAACAAACTTTGTAATAGATAATAGGTAACAAGTTGTAAGTCACACTAAATATATATTTGAAAACCATCTGGGGCTCTCAGGGTCCCTGGAGCAGTGGGATTTAAACTGTGTTCTTGAAGAGAACATCACTGAGGTCTCAGCCCTTTCATCCCCTTCCTCCAGACAGGTGCAGCTGTTCTCTGTTTTGGACATTGAGATTCTGCAGAAGTTGATACTTACTTATACCTTGGCAAATGTCTGTTGAAAGTTCACCACCTGCCAGCCTGGTTTGCGGCAGTTGGGATAAATCAGTGAACAGAGACAAGGAGATCCTGACTTCATGGAGCTTTATGTAGAAGAGGAAGCGATAACACTAGAAAATAATATGATAAACAAGAAAATTGCATGGTATGTTCAAAGACGGGAAGTGCTAGAAAAAAGAAAAGAAAAAGCAAGTTCAGGGGAAGTGGATTGCAGGCAAAATACACTGAAAGACAATGAGTGTGGCGTGTCCAAGAAAGAGAAAGGAGGCAAGTGACTATTGCTGGACGAACAAGAGACGAGCTCTGATGGAAGGCAGTCAGACCATGCAAGACTTTGTTGGCCGAAGTAAGGGTTTTATGCCTCACTTGGTAAGCAAGAGCATTTGGTGTGGTATGATGTGTAAGGGGACTCAGACTGTATGGTGACTCAGATTTCACATCTTCCATTTCCTCAATCATAATTTGATAATTATAGCCCCGTTGCAAAATTGTTGTTAGAAATAGGTGTATTATTCCTTACACACCTTACTTCTCACTCTACATGCAACTTGTATAGTATCTGGTGTACAGTAGAAAATAAAAAAATGTCTGTTGACTTGGAAACACTTAAAATTGGATTATTCTCTGAATCTAAACCTTGGTTTCACTAGTGTGTGATTATAATATATGTTTACTAATTCTGACAACATTTCCTTTGTTCAATAATAAAAAGTGAAAATGGATTATATATCTGCTGTTTCCTCCAATTTTCTAAGTCAAACTTCATAATTTGAACAGAGTTTGAAGGAGATTTGTTATTCTGAGGACCAGGGTAACATTTGCACTATGTGAAATTTATTGCTTTTGGTTTGTTTTGCCTTTTTTTGCTATAGAAACTGGCCTCCGTTTAACTGATCTTTGCTAACACCAAAAGTTACTTTCTTTTTCCTGAGGCTGGGTAACCAAGACTCTCTGGAGCTTTGGAATGACAAGCTGACAAGCTTCCCCAGGACTTTTGCCCTTAATGTGCTGTCCAGACTTCAACATGACCATGACCCTGAGCAGGTAGAACGTGTTACTCCAGGGTTGCCTTTCAGCAGCTCAGCAGGCCCAGTGCTGGAGAAGCCCTGTGCTTTCCTGGGATCTGGGCCAACCAAAACCTGCAGAGCCCAGGGACTCCTTGCCTGCATTCATGGCCTGGTGCCCTTACCCACCACAAATGATTGATCTCCACATCCATTATACTCTACACATAGGTATATTTTAAATCCATTCTGTTCTTCCCAACTCTGGGACTTTGCCTTAGTTCAGGCCTTCCTTGTGACTGAAGAGGACCATCACAAAAGTCTCTGATTCCTTGTTCCCCTTGACCTACCACCATCACCCAATTCAAGTCTATCTTCTTCTTGCTGTCAAAATGATCTTTCAAAAACATAAATTGGCCACTCCTGGCTCCTGCCTGTCCTCAGGATAGAGTTAAGCCTCTGTCAAGATCTGTCCCTGCCCACCCCTCCAGCCTTCTCCTTTCCCAGTTCCCAGGTGCTCTCTGGAGTGGATATTGTGAACAGTCCACCCAGTCATCTTTCTGCCTTCTTCTCAAAGTGATATGCGAATTCTACTTGGAGGACTGCTCTTCCACAATCTCAGTCTCTGTGGTTTAGGTGGAATATACTCAATCTTTGGCTTCAGAGTAGCCACATGACCTAGTCCTGGCCAATCAAAATAGTGCATCCCTGTGGCCTCAGTGATGTGTTTAGAAATGCCAAAGTGCACAAACCAGAGCCAATTAGAACCAACTCTAGAACCACTATCGGTGAAATCGAGTCTTATTTTGAACCTGAGAAAATGGGAGATAGGTGCAGCGAGAGGCCTCAGCATGGAGAGAAGGGGCTTGGGAGTGAGACGGGAATAGAAGAGGGGAGGAAAGGAGAGCCACGAGACAGAAAGACAACTTCTTGCAGAATTGCTCATGGACCTGGACTCAAGTTACCCCCAAACATTTTTGTCACGTGGGCCAAAACATTACCGACCTCTGCTCAGTGCAGTTGGAGATGGGTTTCTGTCGCTTGCACCAGAGTGAGTCCTAATTCACATCTTATGCTTCAGTCCTACTGAGCACTTGCAATTCCCCATGGCTTCATGCCCATCCATGCCTCTGTTCATGCCAATTTCCTGCATGGATAAAGCCCTTACAGAGCTTGTCTCAGCTGTCTCTCAAGCATCACCCCTATATGATGTAGTAGGTATTTCATTTGTATTTGTTAAAGTTATGATGCATGAGAAAATGACTTGTGCATGTGTTTTATTTTCAGAATCTAGGAGTGCCTTAACAGTCCTCCATCTCTGAAAAGATTACTTGACTTGACTGTCTTGCCCACAATTATTGAGACACAGCTGAGCTGACTCTGCTGCACTCACCATTATCCCAACCCTTCTCCAACCCACAGAAGTAGAATAATTGTCATAGGGAAGCATAGTTGCAATTCAATATGGCAGGGGATGGGTCTCTGAACCCCAAAACCAAGAAAAACGAACTCCATGAGACCTTCTCATAGAGGTTCATGGTGACTACCACAGGGGGACTAGCACCTCATTCTGAGGATTGATATCAACTTTTGCAGTGACCTGCTAATTTGTTTGAGTAAGCAGGAGATTGAGGGGGTATTGGAAAGAAATAGCAGATGCATTAATTTGCTGAGGTAGCAAATGAGCCCAACATGTCAGCAGCCTATAATAGCAATGCTTAATTTCTAGCCAACACTACAATTGGCTGCTCGTTGACCATGGCTTTGATCTAATGTGGGTCAACCGTGATTCTACCTTCACCATGATTCATGGCTCTTCCTTACAGAAGCTTCAAGATGGGGCTCCCCAGTCTGTCCACATCATTCTCCATGGCAGAGGGAAGCAGCAAGAGTTGTTGGAAACACATCTTTAATGGCTCCTTTCTGGAAGAAGCACACTCTCATTTTCTGTCACATTTGATAGCTTAAGAAAGTCATATGACCAAGCCTAACCATTGGGTGGGGAATTCATCTCTGTCCCCAGGGAGGGCATAAGTCACAGACATGCAGGTGAGGACGTGTAATCCTCTTAGGGAGGAGAATGATCCAATCATGCAATCTACAGGAAACAGGCGGACACACATGTGTGACATGAAGAATGTGCCACACCGCTGGGTGTGGCCAGGATGTATGCATTTCTCTTGGACAATGTGAACACTACAGGATGCAGCTGAGCTTGCAAGGCCATGTCAACATCTTAGCCAAGAGGGCTGGTCATTGAGTAGAGTGCTGTTGGCTGCACCAAGCTGAGAGTTGACCTGACAGGAGTGAGAATAGAGGAGCATCGGAAGAGGCTAGGCCAGGGCTCTCTCCTGCATCATCGTGCAGTGCAGCCCCGAGGCCCTCCTCCCAGGGATGTCTGTCCACAGCCCTGTGGGAGAGACAGCAGCGCCGGACAGACAGAAGCTCCACCAGAGGCCGATGAAAGCCAAGCCAGTTAGAAGCTGTCTTAGTTGGCTCAGCTGCCATATCAAAATACTATATATAGATGGGTGGCTTAAACAACAGATATTTATTTTCTCACAGTTCTGGAGGCTGGAAAGTCCAAGATCAAGGTTCAGCAATGTTCAGTTCCCGGTGAGGGCTCTTTTCCTGGCTTGCAGATGGTTGTCTTTTTGCAATGTCCTCACTTGACTTTTTCTCAGTGTGTATACATGGAAAGAGAGAAGAAAGAGAAAGAGAGAAAGGGAGTGAGCACAAGAGCACTCTGGTTTCTCTTCCTTATTTTAGAAGGACACTAACCCCATTATCTTCTGGAGGCCTCACCTGCAAGAACCATCACCACCTTGGGGGGCCGGGCTCCAAGGAGCACACAAACATTTGGTCCATAACGGGTGTTTTCCCCTCCCCCATCCTTTTTCTAGAAGAAGAGGGGACCCTGAAGAGGGAATAGAAGAGGATAGTGGTGCAAACCCTCCCGCCTCCCTACACCAAGGTCCTGAGGCCAACATCAGCCTGGAGCTGTGGGACAGGGAGGAAGTGAGGATGACATTTGGTAGGAGATTGACATCTTCATTTGGACTAGCCAGACTGGACTTTTTTTCCTGGTGTGATAGGAGAGTTAAGGAATCTTCCCAGGAAGCTATCAAGGGGTAAGATGGAAGAATTCAACTCTAGGCAGAGATTGTAGAAAAATAAGCCTGTTTCATTTCTTTATCTAGTTCAGACTATTCATCAGACTGAAAATGAAAATAATAGCACCTTCATGTGCTTCAAAGCTCCCAAAATGTATCCACATGTATGGTTTATACTGAACTTCGTGTGTACCCAACAGGTTAGGTAGTTCATTCCTTTCGGTTGCTGAGTATTATTATTTTGTTTGGATGTAACTCAGTTTGTCTATTCATTCTCAAATTAAAGTACATTTGGGTTATTTTTAGGTTGGTGGTGATTATGGATAAAACTGTCATAAATATTTGTGTACAGTCTTTGCGTGAACCTAAGTCTTTAGTTTTCTTGGGTACATAGGAATAGGATTGCTGGGTCATAGGATAAATGTGTGTTTACTTTTATAAGAAGTTGCCACACTGTGTTCCAAAATGGCTGTGTTATTAATATTTTCCAATCCACAAGCAATGCATAGAAATTTCAGCTGCTTCTTATCCTTGCTACCAACTGATATTATCATTTTTTGTATCATTCCAATAGATGTGTATAGTATCAATTCAGTTTTATATGAAATATCTCTGTGCAGAATTTATTTACTGGGGGGGAAGGGGCAATTTTAAGAACAGAGAAAAGAAAGGGTAAGTAAAATTTGATTTGGCAAAAATTTAGAGGAAAATCATAAATAAAGCCTTATTGCCTCTGCTCAAATGGAAAAACACTTTATTAACCACCTAATGAAGACATATTATGCCCTAGGTGTGTTGTGTCATAGTCTGCTTGGGTCAGAGAGAGATTTACCGATTGGGTAATTATTTAAATCAATTCAAGATATGTTTATTTTTTTCTTGGCCCTTATGGGGATACCAACATAAATAGACATTTGTTCTGTGTCCTGAAGAGCTTCCAATTTGAAGGGGAAGACAGACATTCCCACAAGTTACTGCTATACAGCATGACAATGTCTGGGATACAGGTGTGTGACAAGGTGCAGGACAAATAGAGGGGGAAGGGAAATAGCACTTACGTTTTCCTGGACGAGTCAGGAAACATTTCACAGAGGAGTTAGGACTTGAGATGAGCCTTCAGGGATAAATAGGGATTTTCTGAAGGACAAGAAATAGATGGGTGCTATGGGCAGGAGCAGCAGCAGGTGCACGCATAAGGCTAGGAGAGAGGCTGGAATGTCCTGGGTGCTGCAGGAAGTTCAGAAATAATGGGGCTTCAATATGCAGATGACAAATGTAGGAGATGAGCCAGGGAAGGAAATCAGAGAACAAATATCCTTCAATCACAAGCTCTAAAACTTGAATGTTAACATGAAGTCAAAGGGGAGCCACAGGTGGGCACAGTGGCACACTCAAACATTTACTCCTCATAGAAAGATCATTCCAGCATTACGGTGAAATATTGATTGGAGATGAGAAAAAGTAGATATCACAAGACTGCCTATAAATCTACTGCAACCACACAAGTGAGAGAGGATTAGGGACTGACCTAAGACTGGCATCAGGACTGGAAGGAAAGGTGTGGTTTCAAGAGAAGTTTGGGAAACAAAATTACCCCAACTTTGGCGGGTAATTCAGTGTGGAACACAAAGGAGATGGCCGAGTTCAAGACACCACCCAAGCCTATGACTTGCACAACCCAGGGCAGGGAAAGCAATCTTATTGCCCTCAGGTATGCTGAGCATGACGTGGAGGTGAGGCAGGTGGCAGGGGGGTGGGGAAGATGCTGCATACACGGTTGCCTATGAAAATTTTAAGATCAGGGAAAAAGTCTGGCCAAAGGTGCACATTGGGGAGCTATCGACAAGAAAGGGGTGGTTATAGCTGTGACATGGAAGAGGCCATCGGGGAGGGCTTGTGCGCCAAGCAGATCAGAGCTGAACAGATTTCTGCAGAGCTACGTTTATGGGCCAGGTGCAGGGCCCGGGCAGACCGTGTACCGGTGACAAGGCGGCTCTCTGCAAATTTGCCGCTTGAGTCACATTCATTCTCAGCCTTTGCTTTCCAGGCTACATTGTTATCTTTGTAGCCTGTTGTCCTCCAGCCAACATGGCCTGGCAAGTGGAAATAACAGTAAAAAAGAGCAAGAATTTTGGTTTTGGAGAGACTGGGTGGGGCTGTACAACTCACTAGCCGAGTTTTAGAGCAAGTGTCCTAGTCTTTCTAGATCCTAGTTTGCATATTCATAACAGGAGGGGATAATTACATGCACCTCGCAGAATTATTTTGAACACTGAATGAGAAAGATCCTGTGGGCAAAGCTCAGGACCCATACTGAGTAAAGGATTATCCTCTCGGTCTCTTTCTCCCTCCAGGCAGCACCAGCCAGCAGAAACAGAGGAAGGCCAGGTTCTATTGGAGAAACCACTTCCTTCAGTTAAAACTCTTCAACAATGAAGAAAGAGAAGCAAGCATCAGGGAGTCAGAAAAGGAAGGATGCAGGAAGAAGGAAACAGGGTCTGGCCATTTTAGTTACCCAGATCTAATTTAACTGGCTTGTCAATTTCTTTACTCCAATTACCCTTGACGTCCCCCGTGTCAATTTGTACTGAGAAGAACACTTGCTTTGGGCTGGAAGGACCAGAATTCAAGTCTCAATTCTGCACCAGTAAGAGTAAGGCACGACCCTTAGGCGAGGCATTACCTTACCTTGAGTTTTCATACTCATATCTGTGGAAAGTTCTTCCCTCTTAGGTTTCTGTGCAAATTGAACAAGATAATTTATGTTCAGGTGCTTTGCAAAAACGGATAAAAATGTAAGGGATTAATTATAATTTCTATTACTCTCACCATTACCATGTTGGACTTTGATTCCAATTCCTTCTTTCTTTGTCTTCTGGGATGCTCCCTGCTTTGCCCAGAAAAACTCATTCATTAGGCACAGAGGATAATTCCCATATGGCCAAAGGATGCGCAGCTTCCAGATCAGCTAAATTAGAAACGTTTAAATTTTTCATCTATTCCCTTGTCTGCTCTTTGGTCAATAGCTTATTCTGACAACTTCATTGCCTCCTAATTACTCTAAGTTCCTTTGCTCATTTTCCATGTGTGATAAAAAGAAAAAACTGCCTAAGAAAGAAATTTGACATGCCATGTCAACTGACTTCTGACTGACAACCAAACCTGCCCCACTCTCCTGAAGGGGAGTTTCTTTCTCTTCATCCAGAATACACATGCAAAAGCCCTTCTGGTGCCTGGCTTGAAGATTGCCAGCTGAGATTCCTTTTCTGCACACTTTGCCTTCCACTGCAAGATGATAAGGTGCATTTTCTTCTCTCGCATCAGAGCTGATTTACCCTTTGCCTATAAATCTTTGAGCAGCCATTCAAGAAGCTATATCAGATGTGCTCTAATCTTTGTATTAGTCATTTCTTAAAAGAATCTTAATCTATTGGGCTTTAATTATACGTCCCTTAGAAAGTGCCAGCCTTTTCTTAGAAAGGCACTTTATTCTTGCAATGTGATAATCACTTTCACTCTCACTTTCTCTTGAGGCTATACTTAGAAAATTGGAGGTAGAAGGGAGCTCAGAGGTCACCCAGCCTGCTGTGGTGCCCAAACCTGTCAGAGCTGGCTCATGCCAGAGCTGCCTGCTAAAAACGCAGATTCACAGTTGATTATAATCCACGCCTTGAATTCCAGAAAGCATATGTTTAAAACACCCCCCAGGTCATTCTAATGAACAGACAGCCCAGGAACCATGCCTCCAGTCTACAGATTTCCAGTCAGAGATGGCTTTAGGGTGGAAGCAGACGGAAAGAACAAAGGATTTTGAATTTCAGGGACATGAGTTCAAATACCGTAACCTCTTCATACCAACGGAACATCTGGGGACAAGTTCCTTATCCTCTGTGGCCTTGATTCATGAACATATGTGAAAGTGGGGATCATGATGCCATAGAGAACAGTTTTGAAGCTGAACATGGAAAAACATACATAAGGCACCTTGCATAGGACCTGGCACCTGGGAGGAATTTCTCCTTCTCTTCCCCTGGGATGTCTATTATTTTCAATCTTTCACAGTCTGATAAAAAGTGTTCTTTTATTCTCACTGGTGCTTCCTTGGTAACATTAATGCAGTCCCTAACTTAATTCTCACAGCACCACTATGAGGATAGTACTATTATTATCTCCAATTTACATATGAGAAAAATATTGTAGTTAAATTACACAAAGTCCCACAACTCAAGTGGTGGTGTTGGAGTTTGAACCGGGAAGGCCTGACTCTAAAGCCCACTTCCTCGAATGTTCCCATC
>CAUYRT010036951.1:0-17280 GCA_963574885.1 Lepilemur ruficaudatus | reverse complement strand
GTCAGGAGTTCAAAACCAGCCTGAGCAAGAGTGAGACCCCGTCTCTACTAAAAATAGAAAGAAATTAATTGGCCAACTAAAAATATATAGAAAAAATTAGCTGGGCATGGTGGCACATGTCTGTAGTCCCAGCTACTTGGGAGGCTGAGGCAGAAGGACTGCTTGAGCCCAGGAGTTTGAGGTTGCTGTGAGCTACGCTGACGCCATGGCACTCTAGCACAGGCAACAGAGTGAGACTCTGTCTCAAAAACAAACAAACAAACAAAAAAAACCCCAGACAAATCTTAAGATGTTTACTTAAGGGTAAGTGAGCGTATTTTGAAGTTCCTTCATCAAAAGATTAAGAACTATGTCTCAATTATTATACAGTCCTAGAAGTACTTTTTCTTCTTAAATAAATAACCTTTGGTAAAAATAATCCAAAAGTATATCAGTATGTCAAGAAATCAAGCTATTTATAATAGTACTACCACACCTGTGTGAGCTATCCCAAAAGAAGGAACAAGATTGTGGTGATAATACCTACTGACCATCACATTGGTTCTCCTGCCAGAACCATGCTAGCTTTTCAGGACAATGGCCCTGTTCCATAGATAGCTTGATCAGAAAAATGACAGGATAGCTCTTTTGAAATATTTACTTGTGCTGCACAATGCAAACTTACCTTACAGGATTATCAGTAAGTATTCAAAACACATTTCTGAGGCAAAATCACTTGGTACTTATTTAATCTAATATATCATTTAAAAAAAACCTTTAAGATACAGAATCAATTGGAAAAAATATAAACCTTTTGGAAACTGCTTAATGCTGCTTTTGGGTCATCTTCTTTTAATGCTTTGGAATTATAGTACTGATTTTCCAAATCCACATTTGGCTCAGAGTTACTATCTTCAGAGTATTCCTGTGTGTTGGAAAGAAAGAGATATTAGAGAAAAAAAAAGAAATCTACATGTTGCACTTTAAAGTGTGAATACTGTTAAGATGGAAAAACCATACATTTACACAAAATAAAACAAGCTTGAATACATAGGTAAAATGCCATTGATATTTAACCATGATGTAAAAGGGGGTGGGGTCGCTGGGAGGGGGGAAAGAAGAGGCAGCCAAAAGCAAGTGTATAATAAACTAGAATCATTTCTGTCAGCTCAAAACTATAATTTCCATAGAATCAACCCAAAGGAAGAATGCAAATAACTAATATTAGTTAATGACCCCAATTCTGCAGTGGTTAAGCCTTCATTGGTCATGGAACCTGAGAAAAATCTAATGTACATGTATACAATTATTAATCTTTGGTTCTGTAATCTAATTTTTTCTACTCCCCGAGTCTAAATTTCATTGCTCTAACATGGTCTAACTAGCTAGGATGGTAATCTACTTATGACAGAGTAGTATAATGCTAAATGTAATTATATGTTAATAAGAATATTTGTTGTGTGCATTCCACAATAGCTGCTTGTATTAATGTAACAACTAGCTTTATAACAAATCAAAATAAGCAAAGCAAACTGGGTTTATATAGTTTTATGAGATTTTCCAACACACGAATTCAGTTCTTAGTGAAAAACAATAAGGCAGAAGGAAAAATTGGAATAAAACTATTTTGTGCAGCAGCATAAACAAGTTTTAAATAGTTCTAAGATATTCCATCTAATAATGAGGATTACAAAATACACATGGGTTGGTATAATGAAAATTATTACTTTAGGACGCCACAAGATAGAGATTATTTCCTTCTCTGTTACAAGTCATTACAAAGGGCAAGTTTATGTCAAATTAAGAATAGTACATGGAAGTAAACACAAAAACACAAGGACAAGAACAGTATTATAGAGTTATTTCTAAATCCAAATACAGTTAATAAATTTCTTTATGAGATATTTATGGAAAATTCTATGAAGTCTCATAAAAGCATAGGCATGAAGAAAAGTACACTGATCACTGTGTGTGTGTATATGTGTGTGTGTTTGGAAAGCTCAAAAATTCATCAACACAGGATGAAGTTTGCAATAATTGCAATAGTGACTTTGTAATGTGCGCCCTCTGGTGGATAATTACTTCCTAGTGTAAAGACATGAAACTGGTACTCAGTCATGTTTAACGTATGAAAACCACTTGGAACATTTCTTTTAGGAACAAGTTCAAACTCTGGATAGTAAATAAATTTCTTAATGATTCATTCACTTCTTAATGCTCATAATCTAGATTTGACTACAATGGAACCGATCAAACTAAAAAAAGGAATTAATAAGCCAATTACACACAGGATGATGCTGTGACAGTGATGGCTTCAAGGCTGGGTTTTGAAAGATAAATGGGAGCTTGCCTACTAGACAAAAGAGGAGAAAATGAAGAGAATGCCACACGCAAGAACAGCATAAACAATGGAAGATAACTTTGTTGGAACATAAAAAGTCTTTATTGATTCTACCTGCAAAATAAATCTCAAATACCTTCCTCTCAGCCCCTCCCATCACCTTACCCTACACCAAACCGCTTTCATCTCTCCACAAAATTTAACAGCCTTCCCATTCCTTTTAACTTTCAAGTTCCAACGTTCTCATGGTAAGCAGACAGAATAATCTTCATAAAACGTAAATTGTCTCATTCTTCTCCTCAAAAATGGCTTCCCGTTGCTCTTAAAATCAAATTCAAACTCTTCAAAATCTAACTCCTGACTATGCATCCAGCCTTATCTCCTATCAAGGTCTCCCTCATTCATTTTGCTGTAGCCACCCTGGCCTGACCCTCAACAAGTTTCCCACCTTTTCCCTTCTCTTTCCACTTCTCTTCATCTAGTACACTACTAAATATCATTTCAGATCTTAGTTTAAGTGTCATCTCCTTAGGAAACAATTGAGTTAAATTACAGTTATAAAACCTACTGTATCCATTTGGAAATCAGTTCTTCTCTAATAGTTTTATTAGCTTGGAACAAAGATTTCCAAAAACTTTGATTTAAGATTTATCATAGAATAAATTCTTTTTAAACTTCACTTAAAACTGTTCAATAAGATAGAAGAATAGCAACTCAAACCTTCAGAATGCACCCTTGAACCTGGAAATACAATAAATATTTCTGATTTACATTTATCACAAAGTAAGAATTTGGACTCTCACTTAAAGTCCACTTCTTGGCCCGTAACAGATTAGAATAAAACAACTAGGTCAAGTTTTGAGAAGAGGAAAGCAGAAGATGAGAGGTACACATGATATCAATAGTAGTGGGATTGGAGTTATAGAGGTTCCCAGCAAAGGGAAAATAAAATATATTAGGAATTGAAGAAGTTAATGTCAATTACCTGGAAATTATTGAACCACTCACTGAAAACATTGTTAAAAACAGGATCCTTTACACCACAGAAATTGGCCAAAAAAACCCCAGGAGCCTTTAGATTCCTTGCCAGGTTTCACAGAGTATCTTGTCATTTCAATAACTGAATACCTATTACAGTACAAGACTGGCTACCTATAACCTCTGGGACCTTAAAGATTTCAGTGAGATTTCTAAACTTTAGGTATTATAACTCCAAAAAATCACAATGATTGAGATAAGATTTGAGCCTGCCCTTAACATTCTGTGGATATATTCTTTTGGTTTTTCATACTATATAGATTAAAAAGTAGACTGCATAATTTTTTTGCATAATTACAATTCAACTCTTAAATGTTATTGCTAAAATGTATAAAATACATGAGAATTGACACAACTGATTTCCTACTGATTTGACTTATGAATAGGCAGTCCCTTGTTATGATCTGCAACACCGTGTTTATATGGCTTGAACCAGCCAACACCACATTACTAACCTGTCATTTGCAGCTCAGTGAATCAAATCATTACCACAGCTTTGCAGTACAACAAACTATTGTTCAGTTATTACACAGGCATGTTTTCTCAAACTGATATTTTGAAGTCTTTAAAAGAACAATTCTATTTGTTTGAATGCTTCTACTGTTTATACTTAATGATCATGATCTTTAATACATGCCAGCATTTAAGTATTGTTCACACAAATGCAAATTAACAGTCCTTCCCCTCAAGGTACTCATGGTTTATTAAGAGATAGATATGCAAACAAAACTGTGATGCAACACAATAAAAGCAATAATAGACACACATACTAGGTACAGTGGGATCTCAAAAACGAGTAATCAACTACTTGTGAGTTAGAGGAAGGAACAGGCACCCTATTCAGGTATCTAAGTATGAAAAAGAGTTGCCAGCAATGAGGAAAGGGAGTTGAAATAAAGCAATTAATGTGGATTTGAAATAGTATTACACATTTGAAGAAACATGAATAGTTTGGGGTGAAGCAAAGGATGTATAAAGGGTTGAGAGATGAACTGGTACTAGACAGAGGAAAAGGACAACAAAAGCCTAGCAAGCAGTTTAGATGCAATGGAGAGCCACTAGAAGATTCTACAAGGAAATAATCAGATTTGTGTTTCAGGAAGAGTACTCTGGTAAAAATGAAGGAGCCCACAAATACTCTCATAAGTCAAGCCAAGAGATGATGAAGCCTGATCCCAAGTAGTAGAATAGGGAGAAAAGGAAGGCGGTGAAATAAATATAGAAGATGTTAAAAACTGTTAAGGATGTAAAAGAGACCCACCTCATGCACATAAAATAAAGGAAAATAAAGTTACCCATAATGACTACCACAGGCTTGCTAACACATGGTGCCATTAATCAAAATAGGGAATACAGAAGAAGCTTTAAATAAATATTGCTAAACTGAATCCAGTTACGTCCAAGTGCATAAGAGATAGTAATTTGTAAAAGTTTTAATGCTTTTAATAGAAGAGAAACTGAAATTTTAACAAAGAGTTTGAACAATACAGAAGAATAAACAAGTACTTGAATATTGCAAAAAGGGATTTAAAAAATTATAGTTCAGTAACAGTTCCAACTAAAACTCCTGTCCTGACCATGTCCTCAAAGCAATCTGCGATCCATCCACATGACCCAAATCTATTCTTTCCCCAAATACACTACACAATTTCAAATTTCTGCTTTGGCATAAACTGTTCTTTTTGCCAGGAATTCTAATTGCCTTCCCTGCCCCCAACAACCTTTTTGCTTTATTCCTATGATGTTCCTCGACCCTAATACTCCTGGGAAATGTATTCATCAAGGCTTAACTTTGTGATTCTTTCTCCAATTCTTCTTAGCAAACTAAATTTTTCTCCTCAGTTTTATGTTTCTATATGACATGCATCTCTCTGACACAGAGCTTTGTACGTATGTTGTTTCCATACTCCTCTCAACTGCCCCACTGTGAACTTCTCAAAAGCAGGAATTTACTTATATATCTGTGTATTTCCAGAGCCTGGGATATCACAAAATGCTCAATAAATGTTTAATTGAAAAGTGTGTGAGCATTCCAAAATAACCCAACACACAACAGCCAGGGTCAATTTTGACTATGTGGTGAAATACAGCCACTGCTGAAGAGTCAGTTCCATAGTTCATCTACTTACTCCTATGTTTGCTACCAAAAGAAGTACTAAGAAATGTACTTTTAGAAAAACAAGACTCACCATTAACAATGCTTTCTGAGCCTGGACCACATCTAGATAGTTGTACCAGACGTTAAGCACACTAAGAGGGACAAGGCAGTATTCCATTATCCTTAAAGACCAGATATAATGCAAATCCTAGGTAGTCACTGTGGTTTGGCTATTCACAGTTGCTCACTTTAAAAAATTTCATTTGTTACTGGGCCCTAATTTATTATCTATGGTGTAAATAGAACTTTTTTTTTATTTGTCCTAAGCTTTCAGTCTTCAAATTAAATTTTCCAAGTAGAGCCATCATAAAAGTCATCAAACTTAAGCTCTAGTTCTGACTATCCTACTAATTTGTCCTGTAAATTTAGGTAAATCACTCACTGCCAACGCTTTAGTTCTTCTTCTATCAAATTTGGGAGCTGAATGCTTTAGAAGTTTCTAATTCCCACTGAGGTCCATGTGTTCATTTGGGGATATAATGTATAATATAATATACAAGTAACAATTTACTTTGTTGGATATTCATAGTTTACAGATCTAAGTCATCACTGAAAAGTATTAAATATATTTTACTATTTATCAAATTTATTTATGCTTATTAAAACTAACTTTACTCTTAACATGTAAGAATTGTCTCCCATTATTTATTTTAACTATCCTTGTTTGAACCTCTCTAATTTCATCACAGAAGGTATATGTATGAAGTAAAGCAACAGGCCTTTTTGAAAAGTCACCTAACTTGTATTCCCAATCAATATTTTTCTTTAAAGTAGCAGCTTTAGGGGGAGGTAAAATTATTCCAACAATGCCACATGAATTATAATGCTTCTGAAATTCTCAAGAAAACCAACTTTATTGGAGTCAGGTGTTTCTAACCTAAAGCAGCATCATCCAGTTTGATGGTTCAACTTATTTATCAAACATAACTCTCAATATAATTTTCAAATACATCTACGAAAAGGACAAAACCTGGCAACACCTGATTTTTTTTTTTAAAGCTGCACATTGTTTTGAACATCAAAAGATTAAAAACAGGCCAAATTCTCATCAACAGAGAACTGATTAAATATTGTACAACCATGCAGTCAATGTAGTTGTAGAAAAAAATGGGTAAACTCTTGGCAAACTTATACAGTATAATCTCTAAGATAAAAAGCAAAATGTGGAACAATATTCATAATACGTTACATCTTTGTTAAAAGGGGGGATAAAAATGTATTAATATTTGGTTATCTACTGGGAGCAATAAGAACTGGGCAGATGTAGAACAAGAATGGAAAGGAAACTTTATATATTTTCATATTTTCTAGTGTTGAAACATGTGCATGCATTAACTAGTTTAAAAAACTACATTAAACATGCTTCAGATTCTAAAGACAATTTTGTAAGAGGAACTCTAAAAATTTTGAGCAATGACAGAATCACTGTTTGGCCTTCCAAGACCAAAGTAACATTTTTGCTCATCATTTACACCCTGCCACCTGCCCCCCAACCCCAATCAATAAAAGTAATATAGGTTAACTGAAAAGTTTCCAAGAAATAAACAAATTTTTTTAAAAATTAAAATCACTGATAATTGATTTTCAGACATTTTTCTGTATTTTTTCCCACCTAACAATATCAGGATAATGTAGATTACACTTTCTTTGATTTCTTTTTTTTTTTTTGAGACAGTCTCACTCTGTAGCCTGGGCTAGAGTGCTGTGGCATCAGCCTAGCTTACTGCAACCTCAAACTCTTGGGCTCAAGCAATCCTCCTGCCTCAGCCTCCTGAGTAGCTGGGACTACAGGCACCGCGCCACTGTGCCTGGCTAATTTTTTCTAATTTTAGTTGTTTGGCTAATTTTCTTTCTATTTATAGTAGAGACAGGGTCTCGCTCTTGCTCAGGCTGGTCTCGAACTCCTGGGCTCAAGCAATCCTCCCGCCTTGGTCTCCCAAAGTGCTAGGATTACAGGTATGAGCCACCACGCCCCGCCATCTTTGATATTTTTTAAACTTAACATTTACAGTGGATATGTGCTCCTTGTGTGCACAGCACTGGCGATCGACCCTTCATCATCTTTCTGCTGATCTTATTAAAGTGGTAACAAGAGATTCTATAAGACATCCTGTAGCTAAGACTCATCTCCCTCCCTGACAAAAAGGTAGACAAAAAAGTAAAAATTTAGGACATTAAAACTGCTATATATTAAGATGAGAAAAACAATACTTTCATTCACTAATCCCAACTAGGAGCTTGACTAGGGAAATATAAAGGAGTTTACAGTTTGGTAATATATTTAACCAAGTGGAATTATTCTAATTTTTGGACAATGTTTTCCTTGTAATACACTTAAATAACTGTATTCAAGTATACAATACTCTGCTTATAACAGGACTTATCAAAGAAAAATTTTGGGAATGAAGTCAGTTTGTCTCAAATCCTTTCTAAAATGATTATTAAAAGTACTATGTAATTCATGCTAGAATGATTAGACTGGAATTACCATGTAGTTAACTTATCAATGGCATGAACAACTTAATGAATGGCATTACAGTTATTATTTAGTATTATTAGATCAGCAAATAATCTATGAATCCATAAGATCAACAATGAATGGAAAGTCATTTACTAGTACCATCTCCTACCTCTCCCTTAACTGGTACATAGATTACTAGGCTTATAAAATACCTGCTTCTGTCTCTAATAAAAATCAAATAGATCTTAGAAATATGAGGTCAAGTATATATATTGAATTCTTTTTTTTTTTTTTTAACCAAGTTCACTCTCTTTTCTTTTAGATCTTTCTTGGGCACAAATTATTATTATTTTTATCCTTTCCTGGATAAAAACAGTATAGATTTTGGGCCAGGCGTGGTGGCTCATGACTGTAATCCTAGCACTCTGGGAGGCTCAGGCAGGAGGATCACTTAAGGTCAGGAGTTCCAGACCAACCTGAGAAAGAGTGAGATCCCATCTCTACTAAAAATAGAAAAAAATAGCAGGGTATAGCAGTGTGCGCTTATAGCTCCAGCTACTCAGGAGGCTGAGGCAGGAGGATCGCTTGTGCCCAAGAGTTTGACGTTGCCGTGAGCTAGGCTGATGTCAGGGCACTCTAGCCCAGGCAACAGAGAGACACTGTCTCAAAAACAAACAAAAAAGAATAGTATAGATTTAGTAACATTTTTAATTTTTCAGGTTGTATTCTAACTACCTATTTCCACCAGATTGGGCAAGGACAGAAAGTAATTTAGGGTACTAAAATTTATCAATAAACAACTTATAAAGATAATACTAGGTATTACTGTGGTCAGAAATACTCATGGCTCTAGTTAACATTTTAACTAAAATGAGGTGATGACCAATTTTCCAACAGATAATACATTTTTACAAAAAAAGACATCTCTCTAAGATGGCAAGTCATCTTTATTCTCTTTATTCAAGTCCTAAGAAACAGAAGATGACCTGGGCAAAATAACTACTAAAAAAATAAGAGAAACTCTTTTGACAACACGTAAACATGAAATGGCAATCTGTCCCTTTAATTTTTTTTTTAACATATAATGATTTAAGGAAATTCACTGAGGAAGTGAAAAATAAAATTTATTCTGCCAAAGTATTAACTGTTAGTAGATGGAACATAAGAGCTTCCACTATTTGACATCTGATTGGGAATCCAGAATGACATTCACATGAGAAAGACATGAGGGGGAGGAAGAGCTATATAACAGAATGCTGAAGGGGGGGGGAATCAAAACACCCCAACATTTCGTTTAATTATGTAATAGTGCAAAATCTTACTTTTTAAAAACAGAGGTAAAAAGTCACACAACTATATATTCAACTTTATTATATTGTGCATGTAGTATAGGCCCTAAAAGGCTGGGGAAACACAGGTAAGTTAAAACATTATATGTGTAAAAATCTTGCAAAAATTAATCAAGTACTCCATGGGACAATAAGTCTCATTGTCATTCCTCTACATTACATTCTCAGTGATGATCTTCAAGTTAATTATAGTGCTAATAAACTGTGTATTCAATAGAGTATTGCTTAGAAAAGAGATGAGCAGAAACATTTAAGAACACAAACTAAAAATACGAACACCGCTTCTCAAAAGAAGACATACAAATGGCCAACACTTACATGAAAAAATGCTCAACATCACTAATCATCAAGGAAATGGAAATCTTAATGAGATATTATCTTACCTCAGCTAGCATACCTATTATCAAAAAAGACAGACAACAGACAAGCAGACACAAACACACACACCCCAGATGCTGGTGAGGATGGGGATGGGAAGGGAACTCTTACACACAGTTGGTAGGAATGTAAATTAATACAGCCATTATGGAAAAGAGTATGGCGATTTTTCACAAAACTAAAAAGGGAACTACTATATGATCCAGCAATCCCACTACTGGATATTTATCCAAAGGAAAGGAAATTAGTATATAAAAGGAATACCTACATATCAATGTTTACTGCAGCAGCATTCACAATAGCCAAGAAATGGAATCAACCTAAGTGTCCATCAATGGATGAATGAATACAGAAAATGTGGTATATATACATAATGGAATACTATTCTGCCATAAAACAGAATGAAATCTTGTCATTTGCAGCCACATGAATGCAACTGGAGGTGATTATGTTAAGTGAAAAAAGCCAGGTACAGAAAGACAAATACTGCATGTTCTTACTCAAATGTGGGAGCTAAAATAGTTGATCTCACGGAGGTAGAAAGTAGAATGATAGATACCAGAAGCTGGGAAAGGTGTGTGTGAGTGTGGTGTCTGTATGTGTGGGGGCTGGTGGTGGTGGTGGTGGACGAAGAGAGGTTGGTGAATGTGTACCAACACACAGTTAAATAGAAGGAGTAAGTTCTAATGTTCTATAGCAGAGTAGGATGACTATAGTTAACAACCATGTATTGTGTATGTCAAAACTGCCAGAAGAGAGAACTTGAAATGTTCTGAACACATAGAAATGATAAATACTTGAGGTGATGGATATCCTAAACACTCTAACTTCATCATTACATATCTTATGCATGTAGCAAAATATTACAAGTATCAAATCTGTACAAAATATTACAAATAAAAGTTATAAAACCACCTATAATATACAGAAACAAGTAAATAAAAATGGATATATACCACAAATAACACATTCTTAATGAACTGAGGCACTGCCCACAACTGGCTTGGTTTGCACAAACTAAAATGTAAGGTAGAAACCATAACTATTAGCAAAACTCTACATTAACTTTATCAAAATCTCTGCTATGACTTTGAAGTAAAAGCAAGAATTTCTCCTCTCCATTTTGCAAAATGTTTCTTCTTTTAAATTGCAAAGATTAATTGGAAATGATTTCTGAATTTCCCCATGCAAATAAATTATATACTAATTGAAAACTATATATTAATATCTTGAGAATGTCTGGCACTTAAAATATAAGATGAGCCAGACTTCCCAAAACACCTACTTCATAACTTTACAGTAATGCAGAATCACCATAATATACCAAGAACCACACAAAACACCCCCAAAATACAGAACCAAAGCAAAGTTGATGCTAATTCTTGGTCAAGATAATTTTTCTTAGTTCCCACACAATGGTTTTGAACAGCAACCTGAAACATGAGTGAATTTTTATAAACTTGTAAACCCATTCATAAATTAAATCTTGAATTTTAAAAAATCGCCATTCAGCTAGATAAATTCGCTTATTGCTTCGCTTTTGCTGTTTTAAACTCTAAATACTGGGAAATTTGTAAGTCAAGGAAAAAGCCACGGGTCCATTTCTCTTATCCCTTCCCCGACAACAAACAACAAGCAAAACCTCCTCTCCAGCTTTTCTCTTTGAAGAACTTAACAAGTATTTCAACTACTTTCTTCCAGCTATCCTTGCTCTGAACTCTCCACTACACCCTCACCTCAGACCGAAACCGACCCTGGACAAGACTATTTAAGCTATGTCTCCAAGAGACTCAACCGACTTTTCGCAGTCAAGACTGAGAGCAGTAAGGTCCCCCCGTTTTCAGACTCTTCTCCCAGCATTTCGCACCCACTCAATTCAAGCTGAAGAAGAGGGGCCCAGAATGCTGGGCCCGAAAGGGCAAAGCCAGGGCCTACCCCGCAGCACGGTCACCGAGGCGGCTCGCGCGGCGGGGAGAAGGTGGGAGGCACCAAGAACCGGACGCCTGGGGCCAGAGGCGTCCGTGTAAACCGAGGAGGGGCTCGGACTTGGAGCGCAAGGCCGGGGACCCCCTTCGCTGCCTCCTTTACTCTCCCCTCCCCCATGCGGGAGAAGCAGGGCCCGAGCCCGGTGCGGGAAGGGGGAGGAGGTAAACCCGTCCTGTCACTGAACCGGGAGAGGGTGGAAGCGGCACATGATCTGCAGAGAAAGGCCGCGGCTGTCCCGGGCCCGGCCCCGAAAACCAGACACCACCTCCAGCCCCTGAGTTCCGTTCCCTGCGCCTCACCAGGTCGTAGTCCTCCTCATCATCGCACATGAAATCATCCTCCATGTCAGACATCTTGGCCGGGAGGGGGAGAAGAAACTGGAGACAACCTCCTCCCACAATCCTTCGCGGCTCAGAGGCGTCACTCCCAGCTTCTCCTCGCCTTCCCGTCCCTCTCAGAGGACCCGATTTTCTTCCGGAACCAATTGCGCTCGGCTTCTAGAGGATTCGCCACGACGCGAAAATGGAGTGCACCACTCCCTGTTTCCGGCGAAACTATTGGTATCTTAGCAACTAAACCTAGCAACTGGGGAATCACCGCGTGTTGTGGAGCACAGCTGAAAGGCCTCGAAAACTTTGCGCTCACATCCAGCAGTTTCCAGCCTCCTGGGTAAGGGACCAGTCGCCTTCCTTGCCAGGGACTGTGGAAGCCTCTCATTCTGGTGAAAGTTCCTTGCCAGGGACTGTGGAAGCCTCTCATTCTGGTGAAAGTAGGGGGCAGCCTGCAGCCAGACGCCTTTCGCAGAGAAAAAGCTGACATGCCCGTCCTATATGACAGGTATTATTTCTGTCATCATTGTCCATATGCATTTAGCCCACACATTGCGGTGGGTGTTCCTGTGATGTCTGGAGACCTTTTTAGCAACACACTTTACACATATATATTCGTTATCTTTGTAGTTGACCAAACGATTCTGTGGCTATCCCAAAATAGATACGCATCTAGCAGCTGAGGCGCCTTAAATCTTATTTAGTTGTTCAGCGACTTGTAAGCTGACCTGCACTGCTCTTGGGACCAAATTAAGGTGACAGGTAACGACCTGTTTTTAAAATATGCATTACTGTTGCACGAAAAAGGGAATGCACTACTTAAATCATTAGCAGAATTCGAAATAAAAACAGAGGAGGAAAAACTGCTTTTCAAACAGGTAGCATTTTCCATATAAACTTACGGTTCTGTCCACTTGAATTCACAAATGTTATATAGTTGTAGCATAGATACAATTTTGAATTGTTTTTGCATCTAGCAGCATAGGTCAATGTATACAATATATTCTTGAAAATGATTATTTTGATGGTTGTGTAATAATCCCTCGTTGAATGTACCAATGCACCATAATTTATGCCATTATTCTTATGCATTCAGAATGTTGCAAAAACAACACTATTTTAAACAATTCTGCAGTGAATAGCGTTGACACTATTTTTTCTTAGGAAAAGAGTCCAAGAATAGGAATTACAGACTGGATTTTTTAGTAATCCCTTGATTTGACTTCTTTTTGATTATAGTTCTTTTAAGTCATATTTATCACAATAATGCTGTCTCTCCTCTAAATACAAATATTTTTCCCTAATACTCTTTTCCTCCTAATGTTATACAATCAGAAATTTCAAGCATACATAAAATTGAAAGAACAGTACAGTGGACATCTATATGCCCATTATCAGCTTTAATTGTGTGTGTGTGTCTATTCCCTGAATCAACATTACCCCTAAATGCAGCTATGTGTATTTCCTAAAAATGCCATTCTCCTATATAATCATGTCATTATTTATGTATAAGATGATCAACAATAATTCCCTCATATCATCTAATATCCAGTCTATATTCAAAATTCCCCTACTAAACATAGAATTTAGAATTGGGAGAGCCTTTAATGACTCTATGTTAGAGTACAAGTCTTTTCAAATCCCACAATAGATATTCTGATTCAGCAGTTCTGGGGTGGAGCTCCAGAATTGGTACTTGTATTAATAACTTTACAACAAAACAAAACCTCCCTGTACCTGGGGTGACTATATATCCCAATTTGCCTGGGACAGACCTGCTGTAGTATTGTTGACCAGCATAATTAATAGCACCCATGACTTAGAAGTTTGGACAGTAAATCACATGGTTACTCTACCTGTAAACCATAATTCTTCAAAAGAGAAAATAGAATCTTAAGGTAGTTAAAAGGTTCATTTGCTCAAAGTAATCAGAGCTTCATAATTTTGCTTTGTATTCAAGAAAGCAGTTGTGAAATTGATTATTAATATTAACCATGTGCATATCCATCACATGTATAAAACTGCATGCTGACTTACATTAAATTTATTTACGTAATTTGCTGCTTTTTAATGTAATGCCTTATGCCTACAATGGGGAAAGAATTATGTAAGTAAGTTGGTGACTATGAACACTAAGAAAATGGCAGCTAAATTTTGAGCATAATTTCCTTTGCCATGCCTAAATTTATTAAACCCAGTTTGAAAGTTTGCTAACAGCAGTTGAAAAGGTCTTTACAGTGCTTAACATGTTACTTGAGTACACAATTGCTAATAAATGCTTGTTGAAGCTGAGTGTGGTGGCTGACACCTGTAATCCCAGGACTTGGGGAGGCTGAGGCAGGAGGACTGTTTGAGGCTAGGAATTTGAGACCAGCTTGGGCGACATATGGAGACCCGGTCTCTATCTCTACACAAAAAGTAAAAAACAAGCCAGATATGGTGGTGTGTGCCTGTAGTCCCAGCTACCTGCGCGGGTGAGACAGGAGGATTGCTTGAGCCCTGAAGTTTGAAGCTGCAGTGAGCTGTGATTGTACCACTGCACTCCAGTCTGGGTGACAGAGCGAGAAACCATCTCTTTAAAAAATGCATTAATAAATTGATCTTTCTGTGCAGGAAATACCTTTAATTTGTCTCTACACATTAAAATCTTTTTTCTGTTCTTAAAAGTCCATTTAAATGTTACCTCATTCACATAACCTATTCTAAATACTTTATGCAGTTAAGATATTCTCTTTTATTTTTCTTGTCATCAATTTTATTTAATGGTAAATAATTGAAAATTTTTTATTTTAACAGAGTGCATTGATGTGACATGGTGTTCCTGTTGAAGGTGGATCCTATGTTTTTAAAAAATATTTTTGGTTGGGCATGGTGGCTCACACCTGTAATCCTAGCACTCTGGGAGGCCGAGGCGGGAGGATCGTGCAAGGTCAGGACTTCGAAACCAGCCTGAGCAAGAGCGAGACCCCATCTCTACTAAAAATAGAAAGAAATTAATTTGACAACTAAAAATATATAGAAAAATTAGCCGGGTATGGTGGCACATGCCTGTAGTTCCAGCTACTTGGGAGGCTGAGGCAGAAGGATTGCTTGAGCCCAGGAGTTTGAGGTTGCTGTGGGCTAGGCTGACGCCATGGCACTCTAGCCTAGGCAACAGAGTGAGACTTTGTCTCAAGAAAAAAAACCAAACAAACAAAAATATAATGAACATATTTATCACTGAAGAAATTTCCTCACAGATTCCTTGCAGAGATTCCTTAGTAATCCTTTTCCTCCTCTCTACACTTTTCCCAGGTAACCGCTGATCTACTTTTTGTCACTATGAATGAGTTTACATTACAGAAATTTTATATAAATAGAATCATACAATATGTCCTCTCATTTGCCTAATTTATTTGATTTAGTATAATTATTTTGAGATTCATACCTGTTGTTGCATGCACCAGTTGGTTGTTCCTTTATATTGCTGAATATTCCATTGTGTGGATATACCACAATTTATCTTAGCCATTTACCTGTTGATGGATATTTGAATATTTTTTTGTTTGTGGCTAACATAAATAAAGCTACTAAGAATATTTGTGTACAAGTTTTTATGTAGACATATGTTTCATTTCTCTTGGGTAATATGGTAGATAGACATAAAATGGAAAGAATAGTACAGTGGACACATGTATATCCACTGTCAGCTTTGTGTGTGTGTGTGTGTGTGTGTGTGTTTTCCCTGGATAGTGCTGCCCCATTATCCATGCCCTTGGATAATTCTTTGCCCCTTGAATGTGAGTGGAATCTGTGACTTGCTTCTAATCAATAAGATAACAGCAAAGGTGATGTACATGATTATGTGCACATGAATACATTATACAAGACTGTTGAGTCCATCCTACTAGAAGAGATTATCTTCTTTGCTAGCTTTGAGTAGGGCAAGTCCCCATGTTGGGAAGGACCATGTAGTGGGGAGCTAATGGGGGCATCTGGCCAACAGCAAGCAACAAAATTCTCACCTTCGTCTGACAACCAGCAAGGAACTGAATGTTGCTAACAGCCATGTGCTCTTGGGAGTGAATCCTTCCCCAGTTGAACCTTAGAAAGGAAGTCATGAAACTCTAAAACAGAGAACCTATCTAAGCCATGCCCTGACTCCTGAGCCACAGAAATTGTGAGATAATAAATATGTATTGCTTTATATCACTAAGCTTGTGGTAATATTGGTATGCAGCAGTAGATATGAATATAGGTAAACACCCAGCAATGAAATGGTTGAACCATATGGTAGGTGTATGTTGACCTTTTAAGAAACTCTTTCAGACACCTGTGTTTGGTTTTTTCAAAATAAAATAAAGAAAGAAACTCTTAAATTGCTTTCCCAAGTGGTTTTACCATTTTGCATATCCACCAGCATTACATAAGAGTTCTAGTTACTCCACCTCCTTGCCAACATTTAGTGTGGTCAGTCTTTTTAATTTTAGCCACTCTAGCAGGAGTATAGTTGTGTTTCATTGTGGTTTTAATATGCATTTACTTAATGACGAACATTCAATATCTTTTTGTGGCTTATTTGTCATCCATGTATCCTCTTTGGTAAAATATTTCTAAAATTCTTTTGCCATTTTTTTTAAACCAGGTTGTTTGTCTTACTATTATTGAGTTGTAAGAGTTCTTCATGCTTTTTGTGTTGCATTTAAGGAAAGTTTGTTACACCCAAAGACACTGAAATTTTCCCTTATGTTTTCTTCTAGAAGTTTTATATAGTTTTACCTCTTACATTTAGCTCTATGATCCATTTCAAGTTGAATTTTTATATGTAGTGTGAGATAAATATGGAAGTTCATTATTTTGCATACAGGTATCAAATTGTTGCAGCATCATTTGTTGAAAAGGTGATCTCCTTTCCCTACTGAATTGTTGTGAAACCTTTGTCAAATATCAGTTGACCTGGCCAGGCGTGGTGGCTCACACCTGTAATCCTAGCACTCTGGGAGGCCGAGGTGGGTGGATCTCTGAAGGTTAGGAGTTCAAAACCAGCCTGAGCAAGAGCGAGACTCCGTCTCTACTAAAAATAGAAAGAAATTAATTGGCTAACTAAAAATATATATATATATATAGAAAAAAAATTAGCCGGGCATGGTGGCGCATGCCTGTAGTCCCAGCTACTCGGGAGGCTGAAGCAGAAGGATTGCTTGAGCCCAGGAGTTTGAGGTTGCTGTGAGCTAGGCTGACACCACAGCACTCTAGCCCAGGTAACAAAGTGAGACTGTGTC
>CAUYRT010036947.1:0-13762 GCA_963574885.1 Lepilemur ruficaudatus | reverse complement strand
ATTCCTGAGGAAAAAGAGAGATAAAAAAGTTTCAAAAATCTACTTAAAGAAATAGAATGTCTTTTTATTCTTTGGGTAGATGCTCAGTTTTGGGATTGCTGAATCAAGTGGTAGTTCTACTTGTAGCTCTTTGAGGTATCTTCATATTACTTTCCAGAGGTTATACTAGTTTGCAGTCCCACCAGCAGTGCATGAGCATTCCTACCTCTCCGCATCCATGGCAACATTTATTGTTATGGGACTTTTTGATAAAGGCCATTCTCACTGGAGATAAGTGACATCTCATTGTGGTTTTGATTTGCATTTCCCTGATGATTAAAGATATTGAGCATTTTTTCATATGTTTGTGGACCACTGATCTATCTTGTTTTGAAAAGTTTCTGTTCATATCCTTTGCCCACTTTTTGATAGGGTTGTTTGATTTTTTTCTTGCTGATTTTCCTGAGTTCTATATAGATTCTAGTTATCAGCCCTTTATTGGATGTGTACCATGTGAATATTTTCTCCCATTCTGTAGGTTGTCTGTTTGCTTTTGTGATAGTTTCCTTGGTTGTATAGAAGCTTTTTTATTTGATCAGATCCCATTTATTTATTTTTGTTGTTGCTGTGATTGCCTTTGGGGTCTTCTTCATAAATTCCTTGCCTAGGCCAATGTCTGAAAGAATATTTCTGACATTTTCCTCCAGAATTCTAATAGTTTCACACCTAAGGTTCAAGTCTGTTATCCAGCGTGAGTTGATTTTTGTGCGAGGTGAAAGGTGCAGATCCTGTTTCAGTCTTCTACATGTGGCTATTCAGTTTTTCCAGCACCATTTGTTTATTTTTTTAAATTGATCTTTTTCTTTTTTTTATTTCTTCATATTATGGGGGTACAAATATTTAGGTTACATATGCTGCCCTTGACCCCCTGCATCCCCCCAGTCAGAGCATCAAGCATGTCCGTCCCCCAGATGGTACGCATCATACTCATTACGTATGTATATACCCATCCCCTCCTCCCCCATCTGCCCAACACCCAATAAATGTTATTCCTATATGTCCACTTAGGTGTTGATCTGTGAAACCAATTTGCTGGTGAGTACACGTGGTATTTATTTTTCCATTCTTGGGATACTTCACTTAGTAGAATGGGTTTCAGCTCTATCCAGGAAAATACAATAGGTGCTATATCACCATTGTTTCTTTTAGCTGAATAGTACACCATGGTATACATATAGCACATTTTATTAATCCACTGATGTATTGATGGGCACTTGGGTTGTTTCCACATCTTTGCAATTTTGTATTGCCCTGCTATAAATATTCAAGTGCAAATGTCTTTTTTATAGAACATCTTTTGTTCTTTTGGGTAGATGCCCAGTAATGGGATTGCTGGATCAAATGGTAGATCTACTTGTATCTCTTTAAGGTATCTCCATATTGCTTTCCACAGAGTTTGCACTAGTTTGCAGTCCCACCAGCAGTGCATGAGCATTCCTATCTCTCCGCATCCATGCCAACATTTATTGTTTTGGGACTTTTTGATAAAGGCCACTCTCACTGGAGATAAGTGATTTCTCATTGTGATTTTGATTTGCATTTCACTGATGACTAAAGATGTTGAGCATTTTTTCTTATGTTTGTTGTTCATTTTGCTGTCTTCATTTTGAAAGTTTCTGTTCATCTCCTTTGCCCACTTTTTGATAGGGTTGTTTGATTTTTTCTTGCTGATTTTCCTGAGTTCCAAATAGATTCTAGTTATAAGCCCTTTATCAGATGTGTAGCATGTGAAAATTTTCTCCCATTCTGTAGGTTGTCTGTTTTCTCTCCTGACAGTTTCTTTGGCTGTGCAGAAGCTTTTTAATTTGATCAGGTCCCATTTATTTATTTTTGTTGTTGCTGTGATTGCCTTTGGGGTCTTCTTCATAAATTCTTTGCCTAGCCCAATGTCTACAAGAGTTTTTTCAACATTTTCTTCTAGAATTCTAATAGTTTCACACCTTAGGTTTAAGTCTGTTACCCAATGTGAGTTGATTTTTGTGAGAGGTAAAAGGTGTGGGTCCTGTTTCAGTCTTCTACATGTGGCTATCCAATTTTCCCAGCACTATTTATTGAATAAGGATTCTTTTTCCCAGTGTATGTTTTTGTCTGCTTTGTCAAAGATTAGATGGCTATATGAGGATGGTTTAATATCTGGGTTCTGGAACCAGACAAAGCTGCCCTCTACCACCACTTCTATTCAACTTAGTGATGGAAATTCTAGCCAAAGCAATCAGACAAGACAAGGAAATCAAGGGCATCCAAATGGGGGCAAAAGAGGCCAAGCTATCACTCTTTGCTGACTATATGATCTTATATTTAGAAAACCCCAAAGATTCTGTCATGAGGCTACTGGAATTGATAAACAAATTCAGCAAAGTCTCAGGTTACAAAATCAACGTATACAAATCAGTAGCTTTCCTATTCGCCAACAACAGTCAAACTGAGAACCAAATCAAAGATTCAATACCCCTCACAATAGCAACAAAGAAAATAAAATACCTAGGAATAGACCGAACTGAGGAGGTAAAAGATCTCTACAGGAAGAACTAGGAAACACTGAGGAAAGAAATAGCAGAGGATATAAACAGTTGGAAAACCATACCATGCTCATGGGTCAGCAGAGTCAACATTGTTAAAATGTCTATACTACCCAAAGTGATCTATAGATTGAATGCAATCCCCATTAAAATACCAACATTTTTTTGCAGATCTAGAAAAAATAATTCTATGCTTCATATGGAACCAGAGAAGACTCCGTATAGCAAAAGCAATCTCAAGCAAAAAGAACAAATTGGGTATCAATTTACCAGACTTGAAACTATAAGGATATAATAATTAAAACAGTATGTTACAGGTACAAGAACAAAGACTTAGACCAATGGAATAGAACTGAGAACCCAGATATAAAGCTAGGGTTCTTCTGCTGGTTTCTTAGCATCTGGCTCCTCTTCTGTTAGCTCTGGATTAATAGGAATGCAGGGTATCTCTTCTCCTTTGCTGGGGACTCTCTTGAACTAAGTCCAGGCGTGACAGCTGCTCAGGGCTGGAGGTCCTAAGTGAAGTGCTGGACATTAGGGAGGTTCTGCTGGACCAATGGCAGTGGTGGGAACTCAGTAGTGGGACCTTGGAGTCCAGGCATAACTCTGGAGTCTCAGAGGTGGAGTTACAAGCCTGGTGGGGGCCCTGGAGCTATGCAGCAAAGCCTCAGACTTGGACACAGTGAGATCTTCAGAACTGGCTCTGGGGATTCCTGGAGCAGAGCTACCCATATGGGGGGCTGTTCCACCAGCATGGCATGGGGACTGCTCATGCCCAGTGGCACAGGCAAGAGTTTCTCTTAGTAGCCCAGGTTCCACATATACGGGCCAGCAATGCTAGTCAGCCAAGGTTCTCCCCCAACACCTGAGACCCATGCAGGAAGTTGCCCGAGGCGTCCCAAGTGGTGCCTGTGGCATCTGAGGCTCCCACTCTGTTCAGCCTCCATACCGGGGAGGAGGCGGGCACAGCTCCCAGTCATAGGGCTTAACATGTGGGAGCATCTGTTCCCTCTCAGCCTCACAGAGGTTATGATAAGGTTACTGCTGGATGGCTGGGTCCTGAGTGGACCTGGCTCTGTACATGTCATCAGTTGCAGAATCCTAGGATTGTCACACATCAGATTTCTGCTGCACCTGCTCTCTGGTGGAATGTTTCTGCATAGACTCTGAGTAGCTCCCCAGTCGGTCCAGAGGTTTGCAGTGGAAGAGGGAGACCCCTCAGAGATAGCTGCATGTAACTTTTATTTCTCTCTTGATAGTGTCCCCTTAGGTTGTTTCTATCCTGCTGTCTTCACCTCTTCCCAGCAGTGTGACTTGTATTGGGTCCCCAGATTAATCCCTGAGATGGTGGGGGTACTTGTAAGAATCAGCCACGCCCTGTTTGAGTTGATAGATGCCGTGATGAGCTATAGAGTTGTTCTTACTGTCAGTGGTTGATGATTCTGAGAGCCAACTGCCGAGATGTTATTTTGTGCCTGTGGTAAGCTCTAGTCCCTCAGGTAGAGCACTTGAATTTCCTAGGCTTTGAGAGGGGCCCTGTATCTACCAGGAGGTTGCTTGATCTCCAGCACAGCAAAAGTGGGTGGAGGAGCAAGGAAGAACATGGTTAGGTTGCACCAGCCTAGAAGGCTTTGCAAAGCCTTGGCAGGTCTCAGAGGTTGTTTTTCTGGCCAGTAGGGTGTGCTGCTGGGAGGAAAATCAAGGCAAGGTCTCCAGACCAGAAGGGCTGTTTGTCGGGGAGGGCCCTGAATGCTCAGTTGCTATGGCAACCTGGGCTAGGATCTTCCCTACTGGAGGATCTGCCCTAATCTAACAGCATGGCTTTCTTGTAGGGGGGATGGGTGCTCTTCCAGATCACCACATCTCTGACCCCAATAGTATTCTCCTGTCACTTGTGTCCATGTGGGCTCCCTTGCCCAGAATCTGGCTCCCAAATCTCCTCCTGTGTCCCCCAGCAACCCACTCAAGTCTGGGGGATGTAGGATCCAGTCTGTGTGTCTGACCCACTGGCATGTGTCTCCATGAAATGCTGGCAGGCAGGGAGCTCCCAGGTCAGGTGCCCCAGGTTCCCTGCAAGTTCTCAAGGAGAAGAGCACGGGCCCCACTCTGTGGAAACCTCACCCAGCTGCAGGTAGGCAGTCACTTGCCAAACTCTCAGCTCAAACTGCTCTCCTGGCTGCAGTGGGTCGGGGAGGGGTGGGAAGGAATAAGAGTCTGAGTGGAAGAAAGCTGGAGAGCCAGCCTCTCAGGTCACTCTCCTTGGAGGGGAACCCCACATGGAATGTCTAAACTCTGGGGTCACGTAAGGTCTCCACACTACTCCATTTTTATTGTAGCCCTTGGGCTTGTGGGGGTGGGAAAGCTTCCAAAAAACTTGGTAGCCTGCTGGTTACCAAAGGAGTGTGGGAGAGAGAAAGGAACACCCCCTTACCCCTTCACTGGGCTCCAAGCCTCTCTGGATTTGATCTCACCAATATCTTTTCTCCTTTATCTTCTTCCTTCCCTGCTTCACAGTTTTCCCTCATGAAGTCCCTGGCAGACTCCATAACTTCTCTCTATAATCTACCCCTAAGCTGCATCTCTCCTCTCCCTTCTCTTTTATCTGAAACTCCACCTTCCCTCCCGGACGGTTTGGCAAGCACTGTCTCTAATCAGCCATCTCGACTTCAGCTCCCTGGACTTTTATTTTTATCTTTAAAGGTCAACACTGGAAACATCTACAGAGAAATAAATTGTTATATTTATATGAGCAGTAAATGAATGATTGCGTATTATAATCTTGGAAAATGAACAAAATCTCATTCACTATTAATTTTGTTATTTGGGCTAAAAAGCCATTTTTGTTCAGGTTCTAGATTATACCTTTTAAAAAACCCTATTTCAAAAGTTATTTCTACATTACTCATAATAGATACGAAATGAAATTTTTTTGGCACTTACTTTGTAACAAACTCAGCAGTTTATATGGGTAATTTAATTTGATATCTCTGTCTCTGTCTCTCTCCTTCACACACAGACACACACATACATGCACATACATACACATGACAATACTGAGGACGGGACAGTTAAATAACTTGCTTAAGTACATACAATAATAAATGGTAAATATGCCTTTATATTTGGATTGTGTAGTTTCTTTGAAGAACAAATGACTGGAATTAGCATTGTTCCTCCCTTTGTTTTCTACAATTTAGACAGACAGCATTGAGTCAGCTATATAACTGCAAATTATACCATTATTATTCCAATTTGCATAAAATAATCTTTTAAAGGACTCTCATTTGGTTTCTAAAGGCCATGTCTAGAAAATTCAGTGCAGATTCAGTCATGATATAAATGTCAAAAGTTCTATTTTCCATACTGGAATATAAAAAATAAAATGTATGAAATTTAAATTTGAGAAACTTCTATATTCTATTTATTGTCAGCCGAATTAGATTTTAAACCTCTTGACCTCTTGACCATAAGGATTGTATTCAATCTATTTGTATACTCTTCACACATTTTTTCATAGGCAATTATCTAACTTCAAAGATGCAGTCTGCTTTTTTGCATTTATAAGCTTTTAAAACTATTAATGACTTAATTACTATTTTAATGACTATATAATCCATTACATGAATATCCTACAATAAATATTTCCCTTATTATAAAAATACAAAATATTTTCTAATTTATCACTCACAATAAACAGTTCATGTATTCAGATCATGTTGTATTTGCTGTTGATTGTTCTATCTTGTATTATTTGGAGGCTGGAGGTACTGTGTGACAAAAGTTGCTATCCAGGATGAAAGGATATGAAGTTTTTTATGGCTGCTTACTATATTGGCAAATTGTCTTCTCTTTTAATTGGGTCAATTGATACAGCCATTAGCAATAAATGAATATTGAATTTTTCAGCACCTTTTACAACTGGGAGTATCAATTTCTGCTAATTTGATAGATGAATAACAGTACCTTCCAATTTATTTGACGGCTCACAAGGATGAATGTTTTCTTAAGTAATATTTACAGTTCAATGCACATTAATAAGAGAAAAATTTGAAGATATAGGGTATCATAGAAAAGATAATTAAATCTTCCATAATTCTATGACATAATTAGATGTTAATACAGTTAGTATTTTGGAGTGTATCCTTCCATCTAACTCTGTAACTCTTATGCATATACATCTTTACCTATATGTACATCTGTAACAATATCTACCTATATCTATAATTATCTCTCTATATACAAATACATATAATTTTGAAATATATTGGAATCACATTTTACATAAATATTTACAAAAAATATTAGAATCTACACCTATAATATCTCCAAAAGTTTTCTCCTATGAAATACATGCTGTTTTGAATTTCTGTGAGAGTGAGCAGAGAATTTTAACAGACTGGCTTTCCTGAAGAACATAGAGTGAAGATGAGGCAATTTTAACAGTTTAATAGTACGTATTAGAACAGTCTCCACATTTGCTCTGGTGCACGCGCGCTCTCTCTCTCTCTGTATCTCTCTCCCTCTCCCTTTCCTCCTCCTTTCCCTTCTCCCTCACTTCCTGCTTCTCTGCCTCCCTCTTTCATATAAAGATAAATATAGGGATAGTGATAAAGATAGAGATTAAAAATGGAAAAATATATTCTAAATTGCAGCGTTTTCATTTTTACATTATTCAAATATACTCTGGAATGCTAAAATATGATATGATATGGCATACCATGATATATATGCTTATGTATTGAACATTTCTGGAAGGATGGTTAAATAGTGGAATATTTCCAAAGAGTGGCACCGGGTGGACAATATAAGTAAGGAATATTTACATATTGTTTTTATACTAGTCATTGGACTACATCCTGTATTACTTTATCTTTGGTCCTCAATTTTTTTTCATACTACTTTGTTCATCACACAGTGTTATAATTGGTCCATACATGGCCTATATTATTATTTTTAATATAGCACATACAGAAGCCCTGACAATTATGAAAAGCATAAAATGCTCCCCAAATATGACATCTACTCATGGTTTTTTCTTCTAACTTAATATTCCACCCCAGACTCAATATTCCGTACCCAGGCCACTATTCTTTTCAATTTTATATATTATATTGATTTTATAATAATATGATTTTATCACATATATTATTTATTTCTGTCTGCCTCTGAATTTTCTCAGTTGATACAAGGGATATCATTCTATGGCTAGTTTTCTGAATTTTTTGCACACAATATTATGTTACATAAGATTTAACCATATTGTTGCATATTTTCATTGTAATATAATAATCCACTGTTAGTCAAACGACTATGTGTTTGTCCATCTTTCTAACATTGAACATTCTAGTTATTTTCATTTTTGTTATTATAAATGATGCTTCTATGGACATTCATGCATATGTCTCCTGGGAAATACAGCCAAAGGTTTCTTTTAGTTGTATTATGGGACTGTAATTCCTATTTCTTAATGTATACAAAGGTTCATTTTCACATGATTATACTAAAAATATTTTCCAAAGCAGCTGCACAAATACATGCCCAGTATCCATATCTGAGCCAGCACTACCTATTGTAAAAATTTTTAATTGTGCCAACGGAATCAATTTTAAATAACATCTCTTTTGATTGTTTTAAATTTCCCTGATTTTTAATAAACATAAGTAATCATAGGAGTAGAGACTACTTAAACCACAGCAAAAACAGAAACAACAAAACACCAAACAAAAGCTAAACTAATACATTCAATTACATTAAAGCCTAAGAACTTAAGTTGATGAAAAAAATGCTTCTTTAAAAAAGTGAAAACACAAGCCATTAACTGGTAGAGAATATTTGCAAAGCATATAAGCAAAAGCAAATTAACATAAGAGAAGTTTCATGAGAATAAGAAAAAGACTGACAACATAGTGAAAAACCTGGGCAAATATATGAGCAGAAATTTCATAGAAGAAACTCAAATGCTGAACAAACTATAAAGATAAATGTATTTTATACTGATAAAAATTGTAAATATCAATTATTATAAAAAGTATAATAAAACAAGCCATTAATGAGAAAATTGATTTAAAATACAGAAGACTTCATTCAGAACAGCCACAAGCTTTGCCTATGCACCAAAACAATTATTGCCTTATAAAATACCCACAGACTAAGAAAGAAAGGAGATGCCATTCCAAATTCCTACATTTCTCAAAGCTTAACTCTCTTCTTACCTTCCTCCATTTGAATTTTTGAAATATGCAGGTCATTCCTAACAATGGTGGGCCTATTGATTGAAATAAATATTCTTAACTGGCTTGACTTCAATAAGAAAAGCTTTTTAAGCTTTGCATCAAAGATCCTTGGCATTGGAGAAAGGCGATGTAGCCCTGCATTACCATTTTTTCCAAAGCCATATGATTAAGCAGCTCTGCACTTTGAGTAAGCAAGAGCTTGCGATCTTGTATTTTGATGCAGGTGAAGAGGCCACAATCAGAAAATAAAAAACCAAGGACAAAGAAAGCGTTGGACACCAGCCTTGCTTTTTGATCATCAATGTTACTGCCTTTTTTTTTCTCCCTTTTAAATAATGATTTTTCAAAAAAGCTATGATGGTAGACCATATTCTATGAGACTGTATTTATACCATTTTGTCATTGATGCTTTCTATTCTGCTTAAGAAAGGCAAATGTTACCCAGGGGAGAATTCTTTTAAATTGAGGTTTTTCTATTTGAGGAAGAAACCTATTATTGAAATTCTAAAAGCCATAAGGATACCATTTAACTGCTGAATTTCAGAGTAATTCACTTTTTTTCTTTTTTGCATTGCAGTTTCCCCTAGTATGAATAACTTTAGGTGAAAATTGTCTTACTAACTTTAAAGAGATATTTCTCCTCTCCTTTAAAGGAGACAGATGTCACTTATTAATTTTGATGAAATAAATACATAGGTAAAACAAATATGTTAATCATATACTTTCTATATTTATATGCATGTTTTCATTCATGTATTATATATGCATAATGTGTGTGTACATATATATGTATATATGTATGTATACAGGCCTATGGATGGATGTACATTTATCTGTTTGTATATACACAAACATACACACACACACACACAGTTAGCTATGCTTCTTGCATAGGCAGACTCCCCTTGCATCCCTCCTTTACATTTCCTGTAAATATTTTCCCAAATTGTAAAAAAGTCCATCGCTATGACATACTACTTCAGAAAACATTTTCTTATGTGGTAAGAATTCTTCCTCATGTTTGTGAAGGTTATTCTACCCTGATTGCTAGGAGTAGCTAGGCATAATCAATGGGTATTAAGTGAAACTTATATTTAAAAAGTTATTTACAATTACAACCCAACCTCATAATCCCAATTCCCTTTCTCTGCTTTATTTTTTACAACACAATCTAATTATATTATACCTACATAAAACATATTTAAATGTACATATATTAAGTTAATTATACAGCATAGCTATAATGTACTTGATTACTTATATACATCTATTTTTTAATATCTTCTGACAAAAAATTATAGGCTCAAAAATGCAGGATTATTTTGTTTTATTTGCTAACATATCGCAAATCCTTGCACAGTGCTCAATAAATAAATCAGTTGAATTACTGATATCATCCTTCTCTCTGAAGAAGCATGAGCAGACGCTACAGGACTCCAGAGTGGGTTTGAAACTGTTCTGTTACTTTCTACTGGAATTATTGATTCTTTGGGGACATTATTTATTCTCCCTGATACCTAGTTTCTGCATATATTAAATAAGAATAATATTTCCAATTTTCAGAATATATCACCTGTAATAATCACTAAATAAGTGATAGCTATTGTTACTATTAGTTACCTGATAGCTATGCTGGGTTGTTAGCCAACCAAAGCTGAGGTACTGTACCAATAAAGAACCTTTTGCCATTTCCTCTTCTTGGAACCCTCTCACTCTTCGTGTCTGCAAAGCCAAATTGCCTATCTCCTTCTAGTCATTACTCAAACATCAGCTTTCCAATGAGCAATCTGTAGCTCACCTACCTAAAATTGTTTTTCCACCTTCAGAAAATCCTAACTTCTTTTCTCACTTCATTTTCTGATTAGATTTTACAAAAATACACTTTAAAATACACTTCACTCTTCCTTGTGTGTAATGGATACTCATCCCTAAATGGATACTCATCCACTAAAATGTGCACTCTTTGAGGCCAAGAAGTTTTGTGTGGTTTGCTGCTATATCCTCAGCTAAAGGAAGGTATTTAGCACATAGCTGCTGAGCAATAAAATTATGATGAATGGATCAAGGCTATTTTTACATACATAGAAATTTAGGCATGAAGAAGGTAAATAATTTCCTCAAGGGTACATAGTTAGTAAGTGGCAGATCTAGGATTCAAATTCAAGTGGTTTTTTGCCTTAGGTATTTGGGTTCTTAATATCGGTAGCATCTCTTTTCTAACTTGAAGGACTCAGTGTATTTTTTTAAAGTGTATTAATACCTTAATACTAATACTAGGATTAGTGTTGCACAGAACACAGTACAGAAAATTCCATCCTATAACACACTTAATATTTTCATCTATATTTATCCCAAAACTTAATTGTCACAAATTGTCATTCATGTAAAGAATTTTATTTTATTTTTCTGTGGCTGAAACTGTTAATTTTACTCCAATATACTTACCTTTTGTCATAATAGAACACCCAAAATTTTAGCTGGGAAATGAACACATAGAATAGAGACTATATTTCTCAGCCTGCAATGTTACTATGTGCATCCATTTGACCAAGGTCTGCCAGGATCTAAGTAAAAGTTGTCTGTGAAACAACTTCCCTTCTCTTAGATGCATCTTGGCTTTCTCCTTCCTAATAGCTGCAATTCAAACACAAGTGGAGCCAGAGTAGTGTTTTTAGGCCATGAGAATAATCTGTGAGTTGAGGTCATGCAGAGCAGAGCAAAAGCAGAAGGAGCCATGAGTCTGGTCTGGTCTTTATTATGCTTCACAGATATTGCATTCTTCACAAATTGAATGCTTGTTGCAACCCTGTACTGAGCAAGTATATTGGCACAATTTTTCTAACAGCATGTGATCACTTCATGTTTGTGTCACATTTTGGAAATTGTCACATTCCAAATTCTTTATTATTATATCTGTTACGGTGATCTGTCATCAGTGATCTTTGATGTTACTCTTTTAATTATTTTGGGGCACCGTGAACTGTGCCCATATAATACAGAAAATTAATAGATAAATGTTGTTTCTGTGTGTTCTTACTGCCCCACTGACCAGGTATTCTCCAATCTGTCTCCCCCTCCTTGAACTCCCCTTATTCATGAAACACAGAATATTGAAATTAGGCCTATGAAAAACTTTACAATGGCCTCTAAGTGTTCAAATAAAAGGAAGAGCCACATATCACTTTAAATCAAAAGCTAAAAATTATTAAGCTTAGTGAGAAAAGCATAGCAAAAGCTGAGACTGGCCAAAAGCTAGGCCTCTTGCGCCAGTTAGCCAAGATGTGAACGCAAAGAAAAAGTTCTTGAAATAAATTAAAAGAGCTACCCCAGTGAACACATGAATCATAAGAAAGTGAAACAACCTTATTGTGATATTGTGATAGTTTTAGTGGTCTTATAAAAGATCAAACCAGCCACATCATTCCCTTAAGTCAAAGACTAAGCCAGATAAAAGCCCTAACTTTTTTCAATTCCGTGAAGACTTAGAGAGGTGAGGAAGCTGCAGAGGAAAAGTTTGAAGCTAGAAGAGGTTGATTCATGAGGCTTAAGGAAAAAAGTCATCTCCATAACATAAAAGTGCAAGGTAAAGCAGAAAGTACTATTGTATTATTAATAGAAGCTACAGCAAATTATTCAGAAGATGTAGCTAAGATAATTGATGAAGGTGGCTACAGTAAACAACAGATTTTTAAGGTATATAAAACAGTCTTCTACTGGAAGTAGGCATCATCTAGGGCCTCTATAGACAGACAGGAGAAGTCAATGCCTGGCTTCAAAACTTTAGAGGACAGGTTGACTCTCTTGTTAGGGTTACCTTTACCTGCTTTCATATGCAAATTATACTCATTTGTCAGATCTTGGTTCAAATATACACTTGGATATTTGGATTTTTGATAATCCACTTAAGTTATTCTCTGCAACTGCGGACTATGACACATCCTCTGTGGCATGTTCTCAAAAAATTTGTATTGTATTTGTCTAGTTAAGTAGGGAGAAGTAATTAAATTGTTAAATGTATCCCCCTCATTATACTTTAAGTTCCATGAGGGTAAACACTATGATATCTTTTCAAATACTCTTATTCTGACTACCTAACATAGTCAATAAAATACCTGTTGATTGAATGGTATTTTCATGGCCATAAATTAATTCTATCTCTGTCTCTGTTTTTCCGTATCTCTGTCTCTTCTACACTCCTTTGTGTGTGTGTGTGTGTGTGTGTGTAGGTAAGAGAGAGAGACAGAGAGAGAAAAGGGTGATTAGAGAGTAATTTTCATCATATTTACAATTTCTATTTATTCCAAAGTTCTGTGTCTGTCATCAAATTATGCCTCATTGACTCCATTACATATTTTCCACATCTTATTTAACTGAAAATATTTTAATAAAAAAAATCTTAGTATCTTCTCTTTGTTTAGGGAATCCCAGACTATTTCATTACTTTTACATGTTTGAACTTTACGCTCAGAGTGAAATGTTAAGAAATTAGAGCTTACAGATATTAACCCCCACCAAGTTGGCCATTATCTAGCTCTATACGGGAGGGGCATGCTTGAAGTGTATTTGGGGATGGGTATTAGGGGTCTCAATGGGGGGTGGGAAATCCTCTAAAACTGATTTATGTGAATAGCTGTACAACTTGGTAAATTTACTAATAATCATTTAATTGTACACTTAAAATGGAGTAAAGACATGATATGTAAATTACACTTCAATAAAGACAAAAAAATACTCTTATCAAATTAGTAATAGAAAAAAACTATAGCCTAATGATGCATATCCATAAAACTATACTATTTGGGTGATGGGTACACTAGAAGCCCAGACTTCATCACTATACAGTTCATTCAGGTAACAAAAAACCATTTGTCCTTCTAAATCTATTGAAATGAAAAAGTCCCATAGTAAACATCATGCATTCTCTTAAAATCAGGAAGGACACTAAAATAATCACTATTGCTATTTCTTTTC
>CAUYRT010036946.1:0-15319 GCA_963574885.1 Lepilemur ruficaudatus | reverse complement strand
ATAATAGAAACAAATTAATTGGACAACTAAATATATATATAGAAAAAAAATTAGACAGGCATGGTGGCGCATGCCTGTAGTCCCAGCTACTTGGGAGGCGGAGGCAGAAGGATCGCTTCAGCCCAGGAGTTTGAGGTTGCTGTGAGCTAGGCTAATGCCACGGCACTCTAGCCTGGGCAATAAAGTGAGACTCTGTCTCAAAAAACAAAAAAAAAGACCACAGAATAATTTGTCTAGAAGGGGATGCTGGAGACACAGTTTGATCTATCCTTCAACTCTTCCTTACCCCTACCTGCCATTTACAAAAGAGGAGAATGCTATTTGTTATTAACAAATTATTTACCCATTCGTGTGGGGTTTTTTTTGTGGTTTATTTTTGCCTGTTGGTTTGGGTTTTTTCTGTCAAAGAAAGAGAAGAGCCAGTATAGTGAAGTGGTTAAGATCTCAGGCTCTGACCATAAGTAACATTAAATCTCTTTGTGCCTTGGAGAGAGAGGTACCTTCCTCGGGTATTATCTGCCAAATAAATGAGATAATCCATGTAGAACACTCAGAAAAGCCTCTGACACCCAGAACTCAAGAAATGATTGCTCTTACCATGAACAATTGTTATCATTGCTTATAATTTATTGGACTATCCCGACCAACTCTTAAACTATCTTCAAAAATTTTCCAACATCATAACAAAATCATCTTTGTCCAGGCAGAAACAGTTTCAATAAAAGTGTGAAGCAGATATGACTACAGATAAAAACAGTATTAGAAGTCCCAGAGACTCAGATAAACAAACCCAGCTTCCAACGCGGTCCTTCCCCCTTTCCTAGCACACATTCAGACATTCTCCCCAACAGGGATTAGCCCTGCCAGGCCGATGCATGTGTCTTCTCCCTTTGCGACTCTTTGCAATGCCACGACCACGTCGCACAAGGCAGGCACTTACTAAGAGCTTAACAACTGCACGGATCCGTACCTTCCCAACTAAGAGACAGCATGCAGCTTCAGAAATCATACGGATTATTTGTTTCTGTTGCATTTGATCAAGTGTGTAAAACAAGCTGAATGCCTTCGGTTGACTTCCTGACACTTGTGGATTCGGAGCCCAGGAAGGTTCCTGTATCTATGTCAGCCAGAAAATAGAATGAGGGGGTGTGTGTGTGTGTGAGTGTGTGTGTGTGAGACAGAGAGAGAGGTGTGTGGGGGCGGGTCTTGGATGGATGAGAGGAGTGTTGGGGCAAAGTTAACACCTAGTGAGCACCCGTGTACCTGTGTCACGTGTCAGGTATTCCTGTCTGCTCTTTCACTCAAAACATACAAGACTTAACGTAGGTTTTACGATACCACTGAGGGCAGAGACACTTGCGGAGGCTGCAATCACGTCCACTGTCACGTGGCTCATCAAGGCAGATCCAGGTTTCAAATCCACATCTGTCTACTCCAAAATCTGGCTTCACCCCCCAGAAGTACGGGTTTACCTCAGTTGGGTATTTAACAAACTTAAACTAAACTTAACTGTTTACTTAAAAAATTATACAGCCATCTACCAAGGCCTTCCACAGAAAGTAACCCCGCCCCTATTATGTTTTTAAATATAACTCACTGAGTTAATGATACTCCTGAGATGCACACGCCGTACAGCTGCATAATTCACTGAACCGTGCACGGGAGGAAACATATGGTCAGGGGCTTGGTCAGGCCAGACAAATTGCGACATCCTCCGCTCCACCGTTTCTTCCTGGAGCTGGGCTCACAGTTGACACCACAGCCCTGAGGGGTCCCACCCACGGGCCCCATGGGAAGAGCTGTGACTCTGAAACGCTGAAAGGGCTGCTGTTGCCCAGACTCCGGAGGCCTCTGAGGGCTGCCCCTCGCCCTGAGCTTTACCCCAGCACTGCATGCAAGAGCGTGAAATGAGACGAGGAGTCCAGCGCAAGGGGGCAGCAGCCAGGTCTGTGCCCACCAACAACCCCACCCCAATCTGGGGCCGGAGAACTGGCTTGAAGCTGACAGACTGGAGAGCGTGGGTCCAGATACAGATCTGGCCTTGACCTCAGCCAGCTCCAGAGGGCAGGGGGGTGTGTCAGCACATCCTGCTTAGCCCTGGCCCACCCTCCCCCAGGAAAGCTTCCTGAGGAAATCCTGGCTGCTACAGAGAAATGGGTGGCTCGGGCCCGAGGATGTAAACAGGAGCAGTGTATTTTGTTCTGTTTCCCTGCAGACCGGAGCAGGGCCTCTGGCTAAACAATTTTTTGGCAGCGTTGCAATTAAAATGCCAAGCTGATCGATGGCTCGGATGACTAGAATTTACAAGTCAAGAATGTGCGCGGTCGGACTCCACAGAGGACTGCTGAAAGGACCGAGGTGTTCCCACCTAAGCTTTCAGCTTAAGGAAGAATAATTATGATAAATAATGAAAAGACAAACAGCACTCTTGAGGCGAGTTCTCCAGCCAAAGCTCAGAATGGTCCCCAGCCCAGAACGAGTCCAGCCCGGGTGCAGACTCACCTGGCCAGAGGTTAACTTCTACACGGTCCAGGCCGTGTGCCTGGCATGTGGTAGATGCACAATAAATATTTGCTGAATGAGAGTTTTTCTCTCTGAAGTGAGACAATCTCTCCCAGCTCGCTCCATGCCCACACGTAAGAACATACACACCCAGAACACTGCCCTAAAACTCAGAAAAGGAAAATAAAGAGAATGAGGAAAAAGGATACCAACCACCACCCTTTGCTCACACCAATCCCATCCATCCCATCCCATGTTTGCGTTTGTCCTTGGAAATTTCCTCTGGGCCAGTGAATTCCTTTGCCTTTTTTTTTTTTTTTTGAGACAGGGTCTCATTCCATCAACCAGGCCAGAATGCAGTGGCGCTATCTTAGCTCACTGCAGCCTTGAACTCTGGGCTCGTGAGATCCTCCTGCCTCAGCCTCCTGAATATGTGGGGCTACAGGCCACAATGCCCAGCTTCAGGGCATCCACCCATCCCACCAGGTACAGAACCCAGGAGAAGGGATGCCGCCAGGCTGGAGAGCAAGCCAGCACCTGGCCGGCACAGCCGTCGCCACATTCCCCGCTAGCAGTGGGTGGTTCATAGCTCTTCTTAGGAGAGAGGGATATTAACGGAATAAAGATTCAAGTACACACAGGAATGCAGTGAAAAACCGTGTGGCCTAAATAGAAAGCAATAACTTAGTCTTAATTATTAACTACCAAAATTGGAGAATTAATTGTCTTTTAACAAAGCCCTAAGATGCCTCTATCTGTATTTTATTTTTAGGAACATTAATGCAGAGGTTATAGAGATTTTTGAGTCATTTAATTAAGTCTGACACAATTATCCCCCCCCAGTGGGCTTTTTAAACACAAAGCTTCATTTAAATATTATTTGGGATCATACTTTTAAGTACCAGAAACTGCACGCATGTTACTGTTTATATCAACTCAAGATACCGATTCGGCATAGGAAAAAACTCTTCACTTTTGTGATTTAACAATCATTTGTAATTTTTATCTCCCTCATGATTTTTTCTCGGGCCACCATGATACCCTGAACAATCTTTTGGACCGAGGGGGTTTGCTGCCCCCATCCATGCAGTGGGTTCTAGGGCTACCACCGCAGGACCTGATGTTAGGACCCGGTTTCCTCAAACAGCTGAAAACAGTCCTGTCGGTCCATGGGGGAGAGTAAGCCCTGGGGACTGGAACACAGCGACCAGAGTGATCTTACGAGGGTGGCCATACAGCTTTTAGTCGCTGCACTTCCTGAGAAGAGCAATGAGAGTAACATGAAAAGACATCTTATTTTAGAAGACAACATTTGCTCATGCACCGTAGAAAGAGGTTTTCTAATTGATCAAATGCCCTAGAAAACTTCAAGGAAACGGAGCATACTGATCTGGGCAGTTACGATTTAAAAGTTAGCTCAAAAACTACTGCCAGCATGCCTGGCTAGTTTTTTAAATTTTTTGTACAAACAGGGTTTCACGATGTTGCCCAGGCTCGTCTCGAACTCCCAAACTCCTGGCCTCAAGTGATCCTCCCACCTCTCACAGTGCTAGGATTATAGGTGTGAGCCACCATGCTGGCCCGAAGGTCTAGTTTAAAAGAACTCTATTAACACGGTCATCCCCCACAAAGGACACACAGCTCTGCCTACTGCAGGGGATGTTCTCTCCCGGGAAAATCACAGTCTAAAAGTGGAGACACACACACACAAAACCAAACCAAAAAAAAAAAAAAAAAAAAAAAAACCAGTAAGGCAATATAGCACGTACTCAGAAGAATTAGGATTAAGAGAGCCACCTGAGAGTTTCGGAATCCAGCAAACCCAAAAATAATGAGAAAAAAGCAAGGGATATTACTTGGAGAAGTGTGTCCTAAGTGGAATCCTATTTTCTCTTAATTTGACAAATGACAAAATTCAGGCCCGAACACAAACACTTGCTGAGCTGGTACCCAGGGTCCAGATGTTCCAAGTCAGACACTAAAAATGTACCATCGCCTCACCAGGTCCAGACAAAACTTCATTAAACGAGGTTCTTCTTGTTCCATCTTACGCTTCCTTCCTTCCAAGTAACCAACACCTTCTCATGCCTGTATCTCACAGCTGACTTCCTCAGCATGGTGTCTTCCTTTCTTAAACCTCCCTTCCTCACAAATGATCTCTACCTTCCCTACCCACATGGATCTTTCAGTTAAAGCTCCCCTTACATGAGCGCTTTTGGATGGAAAAGGCGCTTATAGATCATGGAGGCTGCCCCATTGGAATTCCTAAAGAGAAATTCAGTCCCGAGACAGGGGAGGGTGAGGAGTACTACAGAATCGCCCCTCCTCAGTTCCTCTATCCAGAGAACTGAAGGCATATTTGTAGGAGGCTCTGTGCCCCTCAATACGTCTCGGTAAAAAATAAAAAGACAGTAAAAGAATTTGGTCCACCAAAACAGAAAATAGTAAACAGGCCTCCTAAGGACTGCAAATGTCAAATGAATGATTTAAACAATATGTGCTGCAGAGTGTGCAGAGAAGAGAAATACTGATTTTGCCACGTCAAGAGACCATACTATAAAAAAAGCAGCCCAGAGTTGTGAATCATGACAGTGAAGCCTGACAGCCAGGAACTTGCCTGCTCATAACGGGAGGCAGTACAATAGTTGGCAGAAAAAAATTTTGCTAATCATGGAATGTTCTTTATTTTGTAATATTGCTATCCCTTGGCTCCATATTTCATTTTTACTATTTTGCAATGTTTCCTGTTATTAGGACCTTGGGGGACGTTGCTGACTCCATCCTTGTGTTCTTCCCATCTCCTGTGGCAGGACTTACTCTCACCTTGACTTTGCATCTATGGAAACCTTCTTTTGGTCTTCAGTCACTTCCTACCCCGGCTACAGCAATTGCTACTTTTATGTTCTTCTCGAATCCTGAATCATAAACTCTAAATGTGCTCAGGACAGGCAACTTTTGCATTTCAACTTCCACACTACACTAACTAGAAGTCTACACGCTTTTTTATCCATGGCTGAGCTTGACTCCAAGTTACCGATTCCTCTGTCATTTTCTTAAGCCAGTGTGAGTATCCATCTTAAGCCATGTGCCTATCTACATGCCCCGTTGACTTTCCGCAGCTACTTGGTGAGTGCGAGTGTCCCCAGAGGAAAGGGTGGCAGCTGTGGCCCATCGCTTAAAATTTCTGAGGCCCTTTCCCTTTGGGACCATGAATCACCTTCCTTCTTAATCTCAACTTTAAAACTTTCCTTTTCCTCTGCAAGTCAGAAGTTCCTTAATAGGATATCTGCTGGGCTGTGTAATAATCTCCAAAGGGAAATGATGGAGATCTGGGCTTGAGTCATTGAACCAGAGCTGGAAAAAGTAATCGGCAGTAATGTACCACAGAGAGCAATCCTTTACTAACGGCATGGGCTACAGATGAGCTAGGAAATTCTATTTTTCTAACTATCCATTGTCATATTACTTTATGAAGACATTTCTCTAAAAGCATTTACTCTGAATGAATGGTGGGAATTAAAATTAATTTATTCAGGGATCTGAGCTTTTTAGAATGAATGTCCCATTAGATTTTAATTAAAATGTCCACTATGGCGTCCATAGGGAACAAAATATACTATAAACGGTTTCCATTTTCTCCATATCCTCTCTGACTTTCATTCCTAACCCTCAGCAATCCAGTAAGGAGTGATTTCTGACTCCCCAAATCTTGTATTATAGGTAAGATGCCTGCAAAGACCTCGAAGGGGAGTAAAGTGGTACCAGGAGGGATCTCAAGCAAAGGTTAACAATTTCATCCAGAAACCTTGATGACTCCTTCCCTAACACCATCCTCCCAGAATAGCATGATTCTTGTGATGCTGGATTTGAAGGACTGAGGACACGGAATTTGAAGGGTGAGCCCAAGGGGTAGTTCAGGACAGCCTGGACTTACGGACATCACCATCAACATTCTTTGTGGCTGTGCATCCCCCAAAACCCCTGGCCTAGAGTCCCTGCCCCACATCAGAGTATCTGCGCTCCCCCCCTTGGAAGTCAGTTTAAGAAATCGAGCACCAGTGAAACTTTTATCCATGTTGAGCTAAGATTTTCTCTCCATACCTTCTCCCAGCTCTGTCCTGGGTAGTGGCTGAGATGGAAAGAGGAAAGGCGAAGAGGTGCTTTCTCCTCTTTGGGAGACTTTCATTCAACTCCACCACTTCAGACGAAGGCAGAAAGCATTCTCCAGCCTACACTTCCTTACCACTGCCACCCCCATGCCACCTTCATAAAAAGATATATGATGGGAATAATGGTGACCAGGAAAACAGGGGACAGCCGCGCCACGGGTCCGAGGCCGTGCCTGGGTGGGAAGGTGGGACCCGGTGTGATTTCTCCCACTGCCCCGTCCACTTCATCGCTCAGCTCATTTAACAAGAAATGCTGGGCATTCATCAAGGAAAGTAGGGGGGGGAAAAGAGAAAAAGATAATAAAGGAAACTGACTGCTTCCTTCTTTGTCTCTCTTGGATCTCACCAAGTGCCTCAGGGGAGGCACCTGTCTTCCTCATCCTTGGGGGCCCCACGCATGTCCAGCAAATGTTTGCTGAATAGGTTTCCTATTCAGCTGCTACGGCCAGGGTTTGGCTGAGGCACACCGCTGATCCACCTCCTCAAGTTTCTTTTTCTACTGCTCAAGGTGCTGTGCTGTGCGAGGTACTCAAACTGGAAAAAGCTCTCCTCTCTCTATACGTTTCTCCTTCTCCCAGCAGGTCCAAGCTGCTCCCTGTAATAATAAAGTCCCCGCCCATACTAATTTCCTATGGCTACCATAGCAATGCACCAACAACTGGGTGGCTTAAAACAACAGAAACGTATTGGCTCGTGGTTCTAGAGGCCAGAAGTCCTTGCCACTCTCTTCCTAGCGCTGGTGGTTGGCCAGCAATCTTGGGCATTCCTCGGCTTGCAGACGCACTGTTCCAATCTCCATTGTCACATGGTGTTCTCTTTGGATGTCTTTACCTCAGCTTCCCTCTGTGCATGTCTGTGTCTGTGTCCAAATAAGGACATCAGTTATATTGGATGGGTGCCCACCCTGAGGACCTCATCTAAACTTGGTTAAATCTGAAAAGAACCTATTTCCAGATAAAGTCGCATTCTAAGATACCAGGGGTTAGGACTTCCACATATCCTTTCTGGAGGGACCCAATTCAATCCAAAACAACACCTCACAGAGTCACTGGAACAATTAAATGAGATAACATATGGAAAGAGCACAGTACATTGTTTACACATAGTACATGCTCAATAAATACCAGTGGCTAACATTAGTACTATTCTTATTAAGTCATCCATTCTTTCTGTCCTATAGCATCTTGTTAAAAAGGATTTAAAAGCAAGTCTTTGTGGCAGTGAAGTTTCAAAGAAGAATATTCCAGCTGTCACACAAAGCTATAACCTCCAATCAAACTTCTTGGGAAAAAAATAATTACAACGGTTGACTGGGTGATAAATCATAGGATGTTCCTTGATCTGTACCCTGAACTCTGAAGCATCATGGATGTGTGGGATGCAGAACTGTGTAAGAATCAGTAAAGGAAGTCCTCCAAAAAATCTGCTGACAGCTGAATTTCTAAGTTCTTTTGGTTTGTAAAAAAAAAAAAAAATTCAACTCTACCCTGCACACATTCCCTATAGTACCAAAAAGGAATACAGGCTCATTTCAGAGATATCGTGGGTTCAGGTCTGGACCTCTGCAATAAAGCGAATACCACAATAAGGCAAGTCAGGTGAATGTGTCGGTCTCCCAGTGCATTTAAGTTATATTTACACTATACTATAGTCTATGAAGTATGCAACAGCATTATGTCTAAAAAGAAAATGCATTTTAATTTTAAAAGACTTTATTGCTAAAAATGCTAACAACCAGCTCTCTGAGCCTTCAGCAGTTAGTAATTTTTTTGCTGGTGGAGGGTCTCACCTCAATGTGGACGGCTGCTGACTGACGGTGGTGGCCGCAGGTTGGGGTGGCCGTGGCAATTTAGGAAAATAAGACAACGGTTAAGTTTTCCACCTCAACAGACCCTTCCTTTCAGGAAAAGGAGGCCACTCAAACTTTCTCCATAACAGCAATAAAGCTGTTTTGCTTTATTATCATTCCTTGTTCACTGGAGTAGCACTTTTAATTTCCCTGAAGAACTTTTCTTTCGCATTCACCACTTGGCTAACTGTGCACAAGAGGCCTAGCTCTTGGCCTAGCTCGGCTTTCGACATGCCTTGCTCACTAGGCTAAGCTTAATCATTTCTAGCTTTCGATTTAAAGGGAGAGATGTATGGCTCTTGCTTTCACTTGAACAATTAATGGCCATTGCAGAGTTATTAATTGGCCTAATTTCAACGTTGTTGTGTCTCGAGGAACAGCGAGCCCTGAGGAAAGGTCAGTGGAGCAGTCAGAACACACACGCCATTTATCGAGTTCACCATCTTGTATGGGCATGGTTCTCGGCACCCCAAAACAATTATAGTAGTAACATCAAAGACCACTGATCACAGATCACCATAATGGATAGAATAATGATGAAAAAGCTTGGAATACGCAAGAATTACCAAAATGCATCAAGAAGTCTCAAAGGACAGGATTTTCACGGAGCTTAAATTTGTAAAAAAAAAAAAAAAAAAACACAGTATCTGCGAAGCGCAATACAAGGTATGAATGTATATACGTACTTATACTTTTTTTTAAAAATAAAAAGTGCAAGGACCATAGATGCTTAAGCATGGATTTAGAAGACCAGAAACTAAAAAACCAACAATCTGCCGGGCACGGTGGCTCACGCCTGTAATCCTAGCACTCTGGGAGGCCGAGGCGGGTGGATTGCTCAAGGTCAGGAGTTCGAAACCAGCCTGAGCAAGAGCGAGACCCCATCTCTAATAAAAATACAAAGAAATTAATTAGCCAACTAAATATATATAGAAAAAATTAGCCGGGCATGGTGGCACATGCCTGTAGTCCCAGCTACTTGGGAGGCTGAGGCAGAAGGATCACTTCAGCCCGGGAGTTTGAGGTTGCTGTGAGCTAGGCTGACGCCACGGCACTCACTCTAGCCCGGGCAACAAAGTGAGACTCTGTCTCAAAAAAAAAAAAACCAACTATCTAAGGAGGAATGACTTAGATTTAAAGTAAAACAATAAAGTTCATCTCCTTCAGTTTGAAAATATACTTAAGAGTCTGGCTGTATCCCTAGCTAAACAACAGTGACTGTCACAACCAAGCCACTGGCCTGCTTCTCTCTGCACTAATAAAACTTGTTTTGATATGGACCCTCCTGGACCACAGGAGGGAGCGTCACTACTCCCTCCCCCCATTCATTTTGCCAAGTCATTTTTCTTCCAAAAAAACACTCAGAGCCTCATCAGTCCTCTCTGCCAACTGCATTGCATAACTCAGTGCTTACTTCTCTTGACCCGACTAGCAACTTAGGATTCAAACCAACCCACCTTGGCTTGCTTACTTGGTTCTTGGCTGATCCTCAGGAACCACAGGTAACCCAGTGCCATTGAGCAACTCTTGCCCTGGATTTTCTTCTTTATATGTAAGGACTTGAAACAGAACATACTCAAACTTGTCTGCTACCAACAATAATAGGTTTATGTGTCTTAAAATCCTGATTTTTTTTTTAAAGCCAAACCTAATGAAACCAAACTGCTCCCCAGCTTGAAAATCTTTTTGGTGACAACAGAAGACTGTCATTCCCAATGCTGTGAAAGTGGGACTTTCTGTTTTCCACACTAGAAGAACAAACTGGAAGTCACAGGACTGAAGTGGTGCTGTTCTGGAGCTTGCTGTGACCTGATTTCGATGAGGGACTAGGTGTTCGTGCTTTTCTCCGCCTCCTTGCCACTGGCGGACCGGCAAAGCCTTGAGTGTTTGCCATACGGACCCACGCTATGACATCCAAGTCCCCAGGTACCAGGGAACCTGGGTAGAAACTGGGAAAACCCAGACTGCAGGTCACTTTCTGGCTTTACCCTCAAACTCTGCTCAAAGAATAGCAGAGCCCATATCCATCTGGGCCTGTTCTACTTTGGGGGACATTCTGCAGATATATAAGCTCGTCATTTTACCTCTGTTTTACAGATAAAAGAAATGAATTTGGAAGGCTAAAATTTGCAGAAGCCAAAATCAACAAGCAGTTGTTGAATTATGGGCATTGAGATATGGGCAATGAAATATGGATGTGTTGAAAAGAAAATGAAGAAGCCTAGATTACTGACATGACTAAAGGATAGCAGGTGCCAGCAAGAGGAAGTTTCTGACAGCATTGAGGGCATAAAAACAGTCAGTGTACATAGTAAAGGCACCCTACGAATTGCAAGAAGTTATACAAACACAAGTACAGTCATTCTAATCTCAACAGCAGCACTTCTTAAAGGATGTGGCCTGCTGAAATTCTCTTGAGGTTTAAGGACCATATTAGTTCTATTTGTCTCCCCTCCTGGTTTCTATGGAAGCTCCTCCACTATAGAAGGCATCCTGCCTTCTAAAGACACAAACTCAGAATAATAACCACTCAGGGCCATGACAAGCCAAAGAGTTCTTAATATAGAATGCTAATGTGGGGTTACTATCTGACATTTTGTTCTTTTGAAACCACTACATGGTTCTTTGCTAATGCAAAAGTTACATCACATAGATTTTTTATCCTTTACGTATCATTTTTGTGAATCATTTGACAACTATTTACTTTAATGCTCATAATGAAGTCTCAGTTTCATCATATTCTAATCTAGGCAAATTGCTACTATGCATCAGTGTTATGAGGCTCTTCCATCAAATCCCCACCCTGGCGCCACCTGTTAGGTAAGTTACATCCACATGTTGCAGAAGGCAGTAACGAGCATACCCCAGTAGACTACATCTTAATGCCAGAATTCTTAGAAAGTTCTTAATAAGACTGCAATTCACAATACAATATACTTTTAAAATGATATGTTTTATCTTTCCAGAATAAATGGTCTTTACAGACTTAGATTCATAATGAAGTTAACCCAAAATAAAAATTTATGTAAGTGGCAAATTTATTCACTGCAATTCTTTCACAAACCACAGTGAGTCCCACTCTCTGCCATATTCACACTGAAATGTGTCAAGTGATGCCTTTATAAATTCCTGATTAGAGACTGAAGACTCCTAATTAAAATTCAAAGATTCAAAATGAATCATTTGAACCCTAACAAAAACAGCTGCTCACTGAATGAAACCCAGGGAAAATATTCTAAAAAAAAAAAAAAAAAAATTAGGATAATGAAATCAGATTTAGTACATTCACATGAGTCCATCACTCACAAAAATGAAATCATTAATTAAGTGGATGCTTTTAGTATTTTACATGTTTCTAATAAGTCAACTATTCAAAAGCTCTCATATTATTTCACCATTTAGACACACACACCAAAACGAAAAATAGCAATGTTGACACCATTTAAACAGAAAATATATTTTTGTTACAAATATTTTCTTGCCTCCAGAAAATCCTCAAAAGCATTCGTATATTTTCTCACTTGAGTATAGAGAATATTTTAAACACATATTTCTTAAGATGTAACCTGAAGGTTAATACCTTGACACAATTTATGCATTTATTTTAAAAGTATATATTAAAAAGGGCATTTGAACTAAATTAAATTAATAGCTAAAATCAATCCTAAACTCAATGTGTGGAATTAGACCATCATCCCTCCACTTAAAGATAAAAATGAAGAGAAATTAATTCATATTCTAACTAAAGAGGTTCAACTTTTATTAATAGTTAATAATGCACATTTACAAACAGTTCTAGTGATTTTATTAATCCTCATGAAATCCGATGATGTGAGTGGCTTCCAAACTCATCATTTTACAGAGGAGGAAACTAAAACACAAAATAGTTATATAACTGGCCCGGGTCACATGTCCACTAAGGGTTGAAGCAGCATTTGAGCTCAATTTTAAACAGTTCCTTTGCTCTTAACTACTCTACTATACATACTACCTTTCAGTTTTCTAAGAGATGTTTAATTACTTTTTTTGTTTCTAATTATTCTAATCCAGATTAAAGTTGTTACTCTTCTCTCTTTCAAAACTTTTTTTTTTAACCCAAATCATTTTCAAGCAAGGAAATCTGCAAAATTGTTAATGGTTTATTTTATAAGTGAGGTCTTTAAAATCCTCTGAAAATGGATGAAATCTTATAGCATATATATATATATTCTTGAACTAAGACTATTTCTCTCATCTACAAATAACTTGATATTGAAACACTATATTTTCAAAGTACCAAAAACAGCATATAAAGGCTGTCTGGCTGCTCACTCCAGTAATCCTAGCACTCCAGGAGGCTGAGGCAGGAGGATTGCCTGAGGCCAGGGATTCCAAACAGCCTGAGCAAGAGTGAGACCACATCTCTACAAAAGGTAGAAAAATTAGCTGGGCATGGTGGTGCACTCATGTAGTCCCAGCTACTTGGGAGGCTGACGTAGGAGGATCGCTTGAGCCCTGGAATTTGAGGTTACAGTGAGCTATGACAATGCCACTGCACTCTAGCCTGGGTGACAGAGCTGAGACTCTGTCTCAAAAAAACAAACAAAAAAAAGCATATAAGCATTTTTAGCTCTAAATGGGGAAAAAAAATCTTGCCTAATATCAAGACTTAGGCAAAATTATTAAAGTCAGCAAAGTCAAAGGTGCCTAAGTAAATTTTAAATGTAGCTAGGTTCCAAGACACACACCAAGATTTTTTATTCTGCTCAACAATGGCATTTTTAGTTAAAAATCATGTGATTCTTTTAATGCTTTGACTTTTTTCTTATTATTTGCATGCTAGAAGAAAGAATGAAGCCATAACCAGGCACCGAGACAGGCATAGAGGCCGAAACTTTCTCACTCACTACTGGCTGCAAAATGAAACTAATAAATGGTGAATGAAGCATCAAAATCAACCATGAATAGAATCTGTATCACAGACATCCAAGGAGGACTGCAGTGTATTGCAGTGGACACATGGAACCTTAGTCTGAAGGGCAAACATTACAAATATAAGCGTATTCCTGTTTTCACCAATCATCTTGGAAAGTTGAAAGACATAGGAGAGCCTTTCAGAGAAGGAAAAAAACATACCGATTACAGAGAGGAAAAACTATCCCCTCATCCAGCATTTGTTGTCTGAGTCTCAGTTACCACAAGGCCTGGGTACCCAGGCTCCAGGCTGGAGATGTCTAGGTTACATGACTTGACATGCCAGAGAGACACAAGATGGGTCATCTCTGAGGCATCTCTCCTCATAAAGAATTAATGCTGCCCAGGGAAACACTTCACAGAACAAAAGAAGGGACACTAGACATCTGGCTAGGAGCAAAGCTAATGAGGAACAGACCTTCCATTTTGGACTCTCGTTACCAACAGAGAATGAATAAGTAGATGAGAAGACCACTTGAAAAGTGACAATTTCATACGGTGACAAAAGTATATTTTGCCTCAAAATTAGTCTAAAGGTTTTAGTCTCAGTCTGTACTCACTGGTATTAAATGGTATAGTTAATTGTAAGAGTCTTGGCCTCTATCCATTTAAATTCACTCTTTTGAGATCAATTTCCTTTTTACTGTACGACAAGAATGTGTGTAAACCAAGGGTAAACACATCATCTATTACAGCGGGATTACGATGGCCAAGGCTAAAGCAAGAAGTACCGCGGCTCTCTTGAAAAGAATACTTTAGATAAACTTACAGGTTTCCCTCTTAAGGGAAAATTGACCTATGGATTTGTTAAATAAGCAAATCTTGAAACTGAATATTTCCCACTATTTCACTGTACTCTAGAATTAGCTTTTAAAAGATGGATTTAAAGATCATTCAGCTATAGCATGGTGTGCTTATTATTATAAATAATGATTCCTCATTTTAAGGAACCACATAATTGACTTTAGGATAGTGAGACAGGTATATAGATATGTGTACGTATATGTGATTAGAGACATTTTTCTTTAGAAAAAAAAAAATCACAAGACATACAATATCTCTACAACATCTTGCATTAACTCAGAAAGCTCTCTAGTGTAAAAGAATTATCAAAAGAAAGCTAGCATGGAGCAATCCTTGCTTAGACACTGGGTAAAATATTGGGCCTAAGGAAGCCAGGTGACAGGTAATGACCAGGTTCACAAGCATTTGGGTCCAGGCTCTCACCATCTCTGCCTAGATCACTTAAGTTGTCTCTTTCTCCCAAACTCATCACCAACTCATCCCCCACGAAGGTTATTTTTCCAAAACACAAAAGCAATCACATCCCACACTAGTTTAAAACTCTGCAATGATTTCTCACAGGTGCCTAGAGAATGATGTCCAGTCACATTAGCACACATACCTGGTGCCCACCTGGGTGCCCTGAGCCCTCTCCCACCTTTGTCCCACTTCACTCTGCGGGGGAAGGCCTTCCTTCCCCTTTTCTCCTTACCCCTCTCACCGGAGGCCTATCTGGAAACTCCTACTCACCCGCCAGGGCCCAAATCCAAAGGTATGTCTGGGCACTGGCCTCCCCCACTTCCTGGGCCAACAATCCTACAGCCTTCAGGTGACTCTGCACACCACCCTGTGGGAAGGCTGTGTACAGAGGGAGGGCAGGGCTGCCGCTGTTTTTCCTGCAAAACTCCGCTTTTTAGAAGCAGAGTCTTTTTTTAGAAGTCAGGGGTGTATCATTAATACTTAGCTCAACAGCTTAAACAAAAAAACTGACAGCCAATAAATAAAGGCCTGAATAAATGTGGGAAAGAATGAACTATAGGCGCCAGCTCGCACCTGCGGTCCT
>CAUYRT010036945.1:0-30878 GCA_963574885.1 Lepilemur ruficaudatus | reverse complement strand
GGGAGAACTGGCTCAAAATCTATCAGTTTCCACCTTGCAATCAATCATTTCCTAAAATGTGACCTGAATCCAGAAGTCTGAGGACTTCTACCAAAGCACAAAGGTTTACTCTACAGAGATAACACGTTTTAGCACGCTGACTGCAACACAAACCAAGACAACGTACACTATCCCGAGACACACAGCGCCTAAGTTAATGGAGGAGGGGAGTAACTGACAGATGCTGTTTACCTTTCAAAACCATAAAAAATAGAAAAGTTCATCACAGGCCCAGGTCAGAGTTCCTAGGGAAAGCCCAAAGTCTTGAGCCCCCAACTCCCAGAAAATCTGGGTAGACACAGGCATGTGCCTACACTGATGGCAAGGTAGAGAGTCATTTACAGAAGAAAAAGATGGGCCCTGAGGGTATGTTAAATAGACAGGACATGACTCACAAGGAGGGGAAGAGTGAGTCTTAAATACAGGGCAAAGGAAAGCCAGTCAATCAAACTCTGGGCACACCTCTGCCCCAAGGCTGCACTGGGCCTCCCGCCTGTCTAAAGAGAGAGAGAACTGAGCACTCTGCCAAGGCCTTCTTCAGACAACACAGGCTCTAGCAGCACATTTGTTTTCCATTTTCCCCTCAAGCTGAGGGGAGGGAGCTATTTTAAATGCCACCTATTTTTTTTCCTGTGTTGTTTGCTATTTTTAAAAGGTTACATCCAGTTTGTCTATGAATGTAATACTACTCAACCTCTCATGTCAGTGATCAAAGTCAGAAATGAGCCTTATATTTACACATACATTAAAGAACACACACACACCCCTTTAAGGTATTCTTAGAGTGGATCCCAATGTCAATCTGTCCACCCAACCCAGGCCCAAGGTTGAATCATGTCACCAAGTTGAATCATGAAGAAAGCCCAGATTTGCCTAACATGGCACAGAGGGCTCCCTTACCACAGTCTCTGCACCATTACTATTTCTGAGAGGAAGGAGAAAACTATGATGGAGACCGGCCTCCAAAATATTTTCAAAATAACTAAAAAAATTTTTACTACAATATGGGTATATATCTAACCATCATGACAAACAAACATGAGATACAAACTGCCACTAGGCATATTTGAAAGTTAACTTCGTAACAACCCAAAAAAAAGAAAAGGAAAAAAAAGTTGAATTGCTAAAGCCAGATTGCCTGGGTTCAAATCCTAGCTCTGCCATTTACCAGTGGAGTGACCTTTAGCAAATTACTTAACCACTCCGCCTCCATTTTCTCACCTGTAAAATAGGGATAATAACAGTGTCTACTTCATATGGTTGTTATAAAAATTAGTTAATACTTGTAAAGCATTTACAACAGTGCCAGGCACATAGAATGTGCACAGTAAGCATCATCATTATTATTATCATCACTCAACTGCAGAGAAGATAATTCTACAGTCTCACAGCTTCAAACAGGAAGTCACCGGTATTTTAACATGGCTTTACAGAGCTTAATGAGGATATGCTCACTACATACAAAAATCTATACTATCCTAAAGGTGTGCTTCATCTCGCTAGAATCAGGCTAGTAGCCCAAACCACTACAGGTTCCCCATAAAAAGACAGCAAGTTCAACTATGAAGCAGAAATTAGTGCTGAGATCTGACTAGCATAACAACTGATACTCATTGAGCGTTAGGCACTAAGTAACCACATTAGTGTATTAACTAATTTAACCTCACAACAACCCTAGGCAATAGGTACTCTTACCACCCCATCTGATCGATAAGAAAGCTGAGGCATAGAGAGCTATGCAATTAATAAAGGTCACAGAGCTACAAATGGCAAAGTCAGTGTTTGAAATAGACAGCCTGGTTCCAGAGTTAGTACTCTTAACCATTCTGTGTGCTCACCACACTATTCTTGGGTAATTATAATTACAATTTCAAGGAGGCACAAACTATCCTTAGAAGAAGGTGCTCAACCTTCTAGAATTAGAGTCACGGTTAAATATCATCAGTTCTTCAGATGCGTAAGGAAGCTGACCTAGTAACAGTGATTTGGGTTGTTCTGTCTGGAGTAAGCCTTTCAGAGGGTGGGGAGGAGGCAGGAAGCAGATAGTTAATGAGTTCTAGATCAAACCAGACCTCCCAGTCCAATCATGAAGCAGATGCTGGTCCTGAAACAGGCTTCAGTAAGAAGCCTGTTTCAATAAGAAGCCTACTCCCAACTCTGGCTTGGGCATAACCACAGGGCACTAAAGGAAGTGAGGACCACATTCACTGCGCTCTCTGGCTCCAGTCCCCTTCCCTTCTCTCTAATACCAAGTCCACTACCTCTCAGGCCATGCTTAGTTTGGCTAGTGAAATTGATTTTTTTAAGTGGTTTGGTGAGCAGAATACAAAGTAAGAAAGCTACAGAAAATAAAACGACAAGTCCCATAATTCTTTTCTTCCATCACCACACAGTCCAATTATAAAGCAGCCCTTAAGGGTCTCAGGGACAGAGAGTGAGGTAATAAAGATGTACAGAGCTTTACACCAGTCAGCTTGACCTCTTACCATAAGCTGATCTGGGTCTTTTCTTTTTTGAGACAGGGTCTCGCTCTGTTGCCCAGGCGCAGTGGTGTCATCATAGCTCAGTGCAACCTCAAACTCCTAAAGGGATCCCTAAAGGGATCTTCCTGCCTCAGTCTCCCGAGTGGCTAGGACTACAGGTGCACACTATGACACCTGGCTAATTTTTATATTTTCTATAGAGACAGGGTCTCAAACTCCTGGCCTCAAGCAATCCTCCCGCCTCAACCTCCCAAAGTGCTAGGATTATAGGCATGAGCCACCATGCCCAGCCTGATCTGGGTTTCTTTTTCCTAATCCCAATCTGCCTTTCCCTTACCTCTGTTATCCCCAAACCCCAAAATCCACATCCCCAGAGGAACACTAATGAGCCCTTCTTACCAAAAGAGCAAAAGTAGATAGGCAGCAAGAATGAATTCAGGAGTTGGTAACAGCAGGTACCTAAATGGTCAGTGAATACCATCAGAAATTTGTTTTCTCATGACTCCCCACCATCTGTCACCCACAAATCTCCACTGCCAGGCAGGATGCCAAACTGAAGATGTGATGGGGATATTGAAGAAACAGTGATCATGTAGGAAACTGCTTGTGACAGGGATGCGTTAAAATACTTTCAGCCTAATCTCTAGGCCCTCGTCCAATTTGGCTTGCAGAGGTGAAGGCACACAAGCTCAATTCTACACCAGTTCTCAAATCTCAGCCTGCAATCTAAGCAAAACACTAACTTAGGGACCACAGGCAAAGGACAATCTCTATACAAGAGCACCCTTCTCAGATGAAATGATTCTCAGCATCATTCTAAACCCATGCATCCTGCTCCCAGGGAGCATGCCAGCCAGAAATCTGTCGTTGGAGGCCACCTTACCCGCTCTGGGGTGGGCTGGGGCAAGTCGCTACCTCTTCTTCTTTCCAAGTAGGCACTGTGATTTCTTCCAGTCCCTGGGGCCCCTGAGTCTTCAGCTGAAATTGGGGCAGATGCTGCTATAGGAGCTGTGGAAAGGCTGATCTAAGCCTGGAAGAGGGTCATTTGACTGGCTTTAGTTCCCACCTTAGTAGATCTGCCCAGCATCCTTCCTCACTGTCCTCCTGTACTAGAAAAATCCCTTTTCCCTCCCACCGGCCTGGTACAGTCCGGCCTCTGTCCCATGCTCCAGGCTTCTTTACTCTCGGTTAAGAAATGCTTCTCCAATTCGTGACTCTGCTTCTCCAGGGCCTGTACTACACCTATTTGGGGGTTCTCTCGCCCCAAATTCCCTCCCCTAGGATTGCCACAGGATCCTAGGCCCCCTCCCCTCCGCCCCATCTCCTTTATTTCTCTCCGCCTCCGACCTTCCTCAATTCCATCTCCTCTTTTCAACCCCGGAGCTAGTGCCCCCTCCGTCCCTACTGCATGCTAGGATCCCCGAGATTCTCCCCAACTCTAGCCTCCCCGCCCGACTACTCCAATCCCACAACAAACTTTCCGCCGCCGCCAGCCACCTTCAGACCGCCATCTTGCCGCGGGGCAGGCCGGGTAGCGGCCAGAGTCGCGGGAATCCCCACGCACTAGACGCCGCACGTCATCGGGGGCGGGGCGGTGGGGGCGGGGCCTCGAGTTGGGAAACTGGGGCACCAGGCGATGGGAAACAACCGGGGATTATCAAGTGCAAGGGGTTGAAGGCCTGGCCACAGGAGGAGGAGGAAGGAGGTGTCAGGGTAGGGCAATAGCGAGAAGGGGGGAAAGACTCGTACTTAAAAAAATTAAATTAAATTAAAAGAATAGAGGAACACAGCTCAAAAATATAGTGGGAAAGAGGGCTGTACTACTGGTTCCCCATCTTCCAAAGAATAAAATCAGTATTTTGGCTCGGGACGTGGAGATCTGAATGACCTAGCCTCTTCCACCTTCAGCAGCCTCATTTCCACCTCTCCGGGGGACTTCAGGTTCCCACATTGTCCTGTGTTTTCAGGCCATCAGCCTTAAGATATCCAACCTCTCTTCTTGCTTGCCTGATCAATTCCTACTCCTCCTTCAACCCTCAGCTCAAATGTCCCCTCCTCCAGAAAGCCTTCCTTTGGTACTCCTTTTGTTGGGCATCTCTAGCAACTTGTACATAATGTTATTGTAGCTATCCCATGCCAAAATTATTTACATGTTGTATCACTTTTGCTCTGCTGCTCCTTCAGGGCAAAAACTATGTCTGATTGCATCTTCTTATTCCCTAGCAGATGCCTGGCACAAAATAAGTGCTTAATAAATAAATGGCATGGTTTCTTCCAATGCACTAAGCATATTTCTACCTCTGGGTCTTTACGATTGCTGTTCCCTGTTCTTTTTTTAGGTATTCACTCCCATTTGTGTCTCTGTTCAAATGTTACCACCTCAGAGAAGCGTCTGCTGTCCACTCAATCTAAATCAGCATCCCTAGTTATTCTCCCTTTCCCCTCTTTAATGTTTCCTTTCATAGCACTTATCATTATCTGACGTTACATTAATATTGAATATTTCTTTGTTTATTGAATATCTGCTGACACAATGCAAACTACAGAGGTCTGGGACTTTTTCTCATTCATCACTGTATCCCCGGTGTCTAAAACAATGTCTGACATAGTAGGTAGGTACTCAATAAATATTTACTGAATGAATAAGTGGCATGGAGATGAATGACTGACAGATTTTGGAATATAGTGGTAAGGAGGAAGGATTGAAAATACTATAAAATAAGGAAATACATAGATGGAAGATACATCCATTTAGGCTGGGTGCTGTGGCTCCCTCCTGTAATCCTAGCACTCTGAGAGGCCAAGGTGGGAGGATCCCTTGACCTCAGGAGTTTGAGACCAGCCTGAGCAAGAGTGAGACTCCATCTCTACTAAAAATAGAAAAAATTAGCTGGGTGTGGTGGCACACATCTGTAGTCCGAGCTACTCGGGAGTTTAAGGCAGGAGGATCTCTTGAGTCCAGGAGTTTGAGGTTGCTGTGAGGTATGCTGATACCACTGCCCTCTAGCCTGGGCAACAGAGCGAGACTCTGTCTCAAAAAAAAAAAAAAAGAAGAAGAAGAAGAAGAAGTTACAGGCCCCCAAGAGCCCAATTATCCCTATCAAGAATAGTAGCAAAGATAGGCCCAGCAAAGCAAAAGGCCCAGATAGGCCCAGACTCAGCAAAAGATAGAGAGAGATGAGAGCCAGGTGGAATTCTGGATCTGGGTCCTCAGAGAGGACCCTTCTGGGAAAGTCCCAGGATAGCTAGCAGGCCAGGTAGAGGAAATGGGGCAGGCTGGAGGCAGAGGAGTTTATTCAGACCTAAAGACAACATCCACCCTGAGCCCAGGCCTCTCTTGGCCAGATGGTTCCGGAGAAAACTTAGCATCTGTCCCTCCATAAATTATCCAGGGCTCCCTCCTGCCTGTCCTGTCTGGTGACAGCCGGAACAATTGTCCAGGAATTCCATCTGCTCCCCAGTCCCTCTACCTTCCACAGCTCATCAACATTTCAGAGCACAGAGGTATCCCATTTCCCTAGGCCTAGAGATGGGAGCTGGCTCTGTCCCTTGGTGACACTGGTCTCAAGGACCCACCTGCATCAACACACACAAATAAAACCTCAACAAAGGTTCCCAGATCCCCAGAGAGAGGGGTCAGCCATCTTTATTTCCCATCCCATCTATGCTTTTCTATCCCATATGTCTTTTTAAAAAATTAATAAAATTGTACTAAATAAATCAATCATATAGGATTTGCAGAGCTTAAAATAAAGGCTCGCAATCATTATACATCTCCATATGGTCTCTCTTAAACTGCCCGTACAGCATTTTCAAAATATGACATTTGTTGTGATATAAGACCACATACTCAGATTTTTTGAAAAGTGGCTTATGCTGTTTGCTTAAAGGAATCTACCTGAAGGAAGAAAAGTGGGAAGCTGGTTTTCTTTTCTAAACAGGTATAACCCCCAGATATCATCTCTACCTTTCCAGAAATTGTTTTGGGGTCCACAGGCGGAGGGAGGCCTTTGTACTTTCTTTGTTTTTGTTGTTGTTGTTGTTTTGAGACAGTCTCACTCTGTTACCCCAGCTAGAATGCAGTGGCATCATCATAGCTCCCAGCAACCTCAAACTCCTGGGCTCAAGCAATCCTCAACCTCCAGAGTAGCTGGAACTACAGGCTCACACCATGATGCCTGGCAAATTTTTCTATTTTTAGTAGAGATGGGGGTGTTGCTCTTGTTCAGGCTGGTCTCAAACTCCTGAGCTCAAGCAATCCTCCTGCTTCGGCCTCCCAGAGTGCTAAGATTATAGGTGTGAGCCACCATGCCTGGCCTTTGTAAACAAACTTACAGTATATAAATTTGAAAAGTGATTCAAGTTGACATTTTGAAAACAAGGGAATTATCAGTAAATATAAACATATCTTTGAAAAGAAAAAAGTCACAGTCCTCTAGAGTTTTTAACTTTTCAGATGTGAGGGATAAAATTCTTTTTACTATGGGGAAGCTGGTTTACCTCATCACTCCCTCCTTTGTGGATATACAAATGAACTTGTATAACTAAATATTCATTAAGCCACAATTACATAATTGTCCATTATCACTGTGAGAGAACCATAGGTGGTGAAAATTAGGGATCCCTTCTAGCTTTCAGGGTCTTAAGAAGTAGCTGCAATTGGTAGAAGAGTCAGGTTCACTTTGTTTTGACAGCGGTTTTCATGTGGTTGTGCCTTGGAGTCCACAGGTCTACAGGTGCGGCCGGGCCCACCTGCACAAGTGGGATCAAGCATATCCCAAGGCACAATCCACCTAGGTTCAAGGCAGTTCTTCCTGATGATTTCATTTACGTAGACCAGTCTCCCCACTGAAGTGAAAGTGTTTTGTGTGTTTGGGCTGACAAACTGTATGTAGGCAGAAAGCAGTCTTGGAACAGAAGTGAGTCTTGGACAAAGATAGCAATTTGAGCTCCAAGTATTAGAGGAAACTGCTGGGTAAAAGGAGTTGAAACCATACTGGGCTTAGCCCCAAAGTCCTTTGACCTGTTCATTGGGACAGGTAGAAGGGCCTTGGGCCACATACAGTCTTTTGGTTGCAAATGACGTTGTTTACTAATAGTTTGAAGCCAAGAGGCTGCCTATATTCTTATTTGTGACCTTGATGGGAAATGCTGAACCCTGTATACATGGTTGTTATAACAAGGATTTCAAGCCAGGCGCGGTGGCTCACGCCTGTAATCCTAGCACTCTGGGAGACCGAGGCGGGTAGATCGCTCAAGGTCAGGAGTTTGAAGCCAGCCTGAGCAAGAGTGAGACCCCGTCTCTACTGTAAATAGAAAGAAAGAAATTAATTGGCCAACTAAAGATATATATAGAAAAAATGAGCCGGGCATGGTGGTGCATGCCTATAGTCCCAGCTACTTGGGAGGCTGAGGCAGAAGGATCGCTTGAGCCCAGGAGTTTGAGGTTACTGTGAGCTAGGCTGATGCCACGGCACTCACTCTAGCCCGGGCATCAGAGTGAGACTCTGTCTCAAAAAAAAAAAAAAAAAAAAAAAGGATTTCAAAATTTCAAGAGGTGATAACTTAGTCTTACTGCCCTAGATTTAAGTTATACACATTTCCTAATTCTTCTATTAATAGAAGTCCACAGCTGCCACCCTGATGGACAAGCTTTTATTATATGTAATGTCTTTTTCCTAACTTGGGATGTTGAGTTTGATGGAAGCCTAAGAAATGTATTTTAAAGACTGTGAAACTTGGTGGGATCTTGTATTCTTTCATATTCTTAAAATCATTTATCTCTTTTTTAAAAAAATTTATTTATATATATTTATGGGGCATGAGTACTATGTTACTACATTGTTATATTGCACTGTGGTAAAGTTAGAGCCTTCAGTGCATCCATCACTGGAGCAACAACACACGTGTTACCCACTAAGCAACCTCCCACCGTCCACTCCCTTCCCACCCCCATACTCTGCCAAGTCTCCATTGTCCATCATTCCACACTCTGCTTCCATGTGTACACATTATTTAACTCCCACTTATAAGTGAGAACATGAACCACTTATCTCTTAAAGGATACTTAATGAAAGCAGCAACTCAAATAAATATTTGTACACCTGTGTTCATGGCAGCATTATTTTATAATAGCCAAAAGGTGGAAACAACTCTAATATCCATCAGTGGGTGAATGGGTAAGCAAAATGCAGTATATACATACAATGGGGTATTATTCAGGCTTAAAAAGAAAGAATTCTGGCTCATGCTACAACATGGAGGAAACTTAAGGACATCGGGCAAAGTGAAATAAGCCAGTCACAAGAAGACAAATACTCTGTGAGTCCACTTATTTTAGGTACTAAGAGTAGTCAAATTCATAGAGATAGAAAATAGAAGGATGGTTATCAAGGCCTGGGCGGAAAAGAATAGGGAGTTAGTGTTTAATGGGTACAGAATTTCTGTTTGGGAAGATGAAAAAGTTCTGGAGCTAGATAGTGGTGACGGTTGCACAACAATGTAAATGTACTTAACGCCACTGAACTGTACATTTAAAAATGGTTAAAATGGGCCGTGCATGGTGGCTCACTCCTGTAATCCTAGCACTCTGGGAGGCCAAGGCGGGAGGATCATTTGAGCTCAGGATTTCGAGACCGGCCTGAGCAAGAGCGAGACTCCATCTCTACCAAAAATAGAAAAAATTAGCCAGGCGTGGTGGCGCATGCCTGTAGTCTCAGCTACTTGGGAGGCTGAGGGATCACTTGAGCCCAGGAGTTTGAGGTTGCTGTGAGCTAGGCTGATACCACAGCACTCTAGCCCAGGCAACAGAGTGAGACTCTGTCTCAAAAAAAAAAAAATGGTTAAAAATGGTAAATGTCATGTTATATATATTTTACCACAATAAAAAATATATCCAGTAAAAAAAAATCCTTAAAATATACATTCCATACATGTTTATATGGTACCAAGTCTTGTTTTCTGGCTTCTGGTGAAGTCCCACCTCTCCCAACTCTAAGGCAGGGACTCTCTGAGGGCAGAGCTTGGCCACCCTGAGGCGAGAGCCTGTGCCTCCCCTGTGATTTGAGTCTTATAGAAGCTCAGAAAGTGCAGAAGGGGTGGTTTTACCCCTCTCTTCGGGACTCCACTGGGACCTGTTTGTTCGGCCCTGTTTCACTCTGACCCGGTAGGGGCTGGGTAGTTCTACAGTCTTTAGACTCTTTGTTGAATTAGGAAGTCTTCCTTCCCTCCCAGATCAGCACCTGAAACTTGGCCTTGAAAGTATGCGCTGTCCCATAGACTAAGCAATTGTTTGTACACAAAAGGCTAAAAGAGGATGCCCAGGTTCCAGAAACTTCTAGTAAACCTCCAGGGATGACTCTTAAGCAGCTGGAGGAGCTGGAATATAGCCCATCTGATTTTAATGCCTCACCCACCACCTCATCAGCCCTGGGTAGTTTGGGCTGGGCGGGGCTTCACGAGTATGTGAGCACATGGTATTGCTGCGCTTTGCACTCATGATTCTGGGTACAAGTGAACCTCTCGTCGTCCCAGGCCTGTGTAAGTGTGTCTGCACACTCTAATGGTTACAGTGGACATCTTCCTCCTCTTGACGTTTTGGACGGGAGCTGCGTGACTGCACTTGGCCCATCAACACACAAAGCCTCCTCCTCTGCCACCTCTCAACTCACCCCAAAGCCCACAGTCAGTATCCGCCCTGGCCCAGCTTCCTCCCTTTCCCTGAGCAGGTATTTCTAGCTACCCCAAGCATGGCATCCAGGGCCTGAGACTTGGCACAATAGCCCCTGAGATGCACAATAGGTCCTGCCAACACTCACACACACACAGCGTCAAATAGCCAAGAGGTGGGGAACAATGGCAGGAGTTGGATTTCAGCCCTTGAGCAGCTGGCTCCAACTCCTGCTGTGAGGTAGGGATGGGGGTGGAGAATGGAAACAATCACAGAGAGAGAACATTTGTTTCAGGACACAAAGGCCCCTGCGCTGGCAGAAAGCCTCACAAAGGGTAGACTACTTGGATAAGCCTCACTCAGCTCCCACTGTGGGGCCCCCACTTGTTGGACTGGCCGTACTGGCTTGAAGAGGCAGTAACAGACCAACACGAGCAGGTAGATGATTGCCCCTTACCTGGTGAGGACAAGGGCCACGTCTGCATGTCCGTAGTTCTCCATCAGGTCCAGGGCCCACAGGTGCGTCTGGCTACCCTGTCTATTGGGGGATGTGGGGGTGAGGGGTGTGTCCGCCCCACTAGACTATAAGCTGCTTGAGGTCAGGGCCTAGCACTTTTTTTCATTCATATTAATTCATTCACTCATTCACTGAGCTGGGGTCCCCTCCCTGTTCCTGCCCACAGTACTCAATGTCATGCTAGGCTCTGACAACAGAGGAGAAATATCTGTGGGTGGGTCAACAAATGATGAATGAAAGCATGACTCCCCTTGTTCCCTGTTCTCTTGTCTCTGCGCCTTCATTAAGTAATGCACAAAGCTTTTTGTGTAAAATGGGGGCTAAGGAGGGAAGAGGGGAACTTAAGAATCCACTCCCCAGGTGAGGAGTTCCTAGGACAAGAGAGATAAATCTGTGTAGCTGGAGGCCCTGGAGGAGGGGCTTATTGACAAGTACTCAGAAAGGAAATGCTCAGAAAAGTGGGGAATCCTGAGGGTTAGGGTATTGGGGTGTTCTAGAGCAGTACAGTTACGGTTCAGGTCCAGTGTCAAAGCCAGAAACAAGGTTAGGTGCGGAGGCTCACACGTCTATAATCCTAGCACTCTGGGAGGCCGAGGCAGGAGGATTGCTTAAGGTCAGGAGTTCGAGACATAGTGACCACTCCAAAAATGAGGCCTCTGTTAAGGTAGGGTTAGGAGGGTCCTAATGTCATTGGGCTGCCAGCTCAATCTGTTCCAAAATCCTTCAAAGAACAGCCACTATGTTGCGTGCTATGAAGCTGAAAGTGGAGCCAATAGTTGATGAGCACCAGCCGGGGACTGTGCTGGTCACTTTTCCTAAGGATAGGACAGCGGGTAAGAGCGAAGTCTCTGAGGCAGACAGCCGGGGTTCGTATCCCAGCTCTGTCACTTCACTAACTGTGTGAACTTGGGCAAATGACTGATGTTCTCTGTGCCTCCGTTTTCACATCTGCAAGTAGGGGTTAGGGACGGCACCTACCTCACAGAGTCGTCATGAGGGTCAGATGTGAGTGCGTAGACCAGGGCCCAGCACAAAGGATGTCCATCTATTTTGCCAACAAGGACTTTGAGGCTCAGAGAAGCGAGCTCACTCTTGAAGGTCACCCAGCTGCAAACAATAGAGCCAAGATTTGAAGCAGCTTCTAGTGCTCTTTCCTTGACATCACACAGCCTGAAGGCTGCTGAGCTGGGGAGTCAGATGATGACAATGATGTGGCAGAATGGGTGCAGTGAGGGAAAGGGGTGGGCCTGGAGGCAGGGACACAGGTAGGAAATGCTTGTCATGAGTCTGGTGTGGTGAGGGCAACACTGATAAGGGCTGAGGCAGTGGGATAGAATGGACCCAGGGCCATGGGAGAGGGAGGACCAGACAAAATTTGGTGGCCAGCTGGAATAAGGGCATAGAGGAGACAGAGGAGTCAAGGATGGCCTCACTGAGGTTGTAAGCCTTAGTGAGGACTGAACTCTGATCTTTTTGTTTGCACAAAAAATTCCTTTCTGAGGGGGCCTGGTGAGTCACGCCCACAAATGATAAAATCTCAGTAAACAGATTTTTATGATGTGGTTTACTTCCCAACCTGATTCCTGTATAGCATCACATAAAAGATACAAGACCCTTATCTTAACTCAAGCATTCCTTTCTGCTGAGTCCTCAGTCTTTTGGACAAAGCCTAACTCTTTCAGCCAATTGTCCTGCCTTAATCCCTTAACCCACCTGTGACTTATAAGCCCCTACTTTCAGATGTCCCACCTTTTGGGGCCAAACCAATGTATGCCTTCCATGTATTATTGATTTATGACTTTATCTGTAATTCCTGTCTCCCCAAAATGTATAAAACCAAACTGTAACCCAGCCACAGTGAGTCCACTTGCTCAAGACTTCTTGGGTATGGCTCTGGGCCATGGTCCTCAAATTCGGCTCAGAATAAACCTCTTTAAATTATTTTACAGAGTTTGCCTTCTTTTCCATTGACATTAGTTACCCAGAGAGTAGTGGGGCCTCTGCCAAAGACAAGTGATTGTGAGGGTTTTTTTTGAAGTCCAAACAGTGAGGAGAGCCCTCTTTCCTGGGTGATTTTTAAATGGAGGAGGGGGTGTGTGTTAGAAAAATTCTTGCAGAGTCAAAAGCCTGGACTAAATGATGCCTTTTATGTAAAGGGGCTGGTAGTGGATGGATTTCCAAAGATACTGGAACAGAAACAGTTGCTAAGAGGCAAGCCCCAGCACAGCCCAGAACAGCCCAGCCCAACCTCCCATCATTGCTCCCATTGCCAACCCCTCCCCTACTGCAGGGAGGGAAACTGACTGTACCAGGAATCCCCCAGTGCCCCAGCAGCCACCCACGTCTGCCCCACCCTCCCACCTCCTATGCACATACCTCACTTTCTCATTCTGTCCTCACAGTGACCCTGTTGCGGACTGTGCTCTTCTCCCCATCTTACAAATGGGGAAACTGAGGCCTGAGACAGTTACAAGACTCTCTCAGGGTCACACAGTCAATGCCAATCAGTGACCAGTTTCCAAACCCTATTCATTTTACTTTATCATACCACATTTCCACTTCAAGAGAGCTCAGACAGATTGGAGCCAGAAGCACCTACCTCCTTTTCCTCAGCAGATCCATAGACATCCCTTGGTGTCCGAGAGCACTAGTTTTCCCTCTGGGAGTAATGGAATGGTAGGATAATGGCGGGGTATGAAGGAGGCAGTGAAAACAGACAGTGAAGGAGGTAGCAACATCGTGGATGAGCACCAAACATCAGGGCTGGAAACATCCTTAGATGTCAGTTAACTCCCTCTGTTTGCAAGGGAAACAGGCCCAGAAGGAAGGACGTGCCTCACAGAATACCACTGACATCATACCACTCCCTTTTTTCCAGTAATTTGTTGCTGCATATAACAAGTCACCTCAAAATTTAGTGGCTTAAGACAACAATCTTCTTATTATCTGTGGGTCAGGGATTCAGGCAGGGCTCAGTTGGGCAGTTCTGACTTTATCTCTCAGAACTGCAGTCACTAAGTGGCTGGAGCTGAAACAGCAGGGCTGGAGCAGCTGGGCGCTGTCTGGGCATCTGTCTTTATTCCTGTAATCTCAGGTCCTCTCCATGTGGCCTCTGCACTGGGGCTGGTTTGGGCTTTCTCATTGCATGGTGGTGACCTCAGGGCAATCAGACTGATTATATGGCAGCTCAGATCTCCAAAGGCAAGAGTCTCAAGAGAATAAGGTGAAACCTGTATCATCTTTTGCCATCTAACCTCAGAAGTCGCATAGCAGCACTTTCATTATAGTCACAGGGCTGCCTAAAGTCAGGGAAGGGAATGTAGACCCCACCTCTCAATGTGTCAAAGTCACATTATAAGAGGAACGTGTGGAATGGGAGATTTTGTGGCAGCCGTTTTTGGAAAATACAATCTGCTACACCCTTGCACAATTACCTGGGTCAATAGCACAGCCCGGGGGAAAGACAAGTCTCTATCTGAACCCTGGCTTTGTCATTCACAAGCTCTGTGACCTTAGTTAGTTAAGTCACTTAATTTCTGTTATCCTCTCCTTCCTCATCTATAAAAGTAGGATAATAATAATGCCTGTCTGGTAGGGTTGTGGTGAGGATTAAATGGAAGAACCCGGCCCACAAAAAATTAGTTTTCTTCCCCTTCCAGTTTATAAAAAGCAGTGAATAAAAAAAAAATACATCATCATCCTAAATCCCTCACCCTGCTCATGAAACAGACCCAAGTCGCAATAAAGACAGAGAAACTAAGGCAAATAAGAGTGCAAATTAAGTGCTAAACAGCACAAGGATACCACGTGATGAAAAGAGCTGGGTTGCAGAAGGAAACCAAAGTTCCTGCCCTCATGGAGTTTATAATCTAGTAAAGGACGCTTATAATCTAGTAGTGACCAGTCGATACATAAATATGCTAAAATATGTGTGTGTTTGAATATATATTTAATACATATGTCAGTGCTGATGAAAAGTGCTATGAAGAAAATTAAAGTAGGTTAGGGAATGTTCCAGGGTTGGAGATGAGGTTATTATATAGGGTGATCAGTGAGAGCCTCTTTACTAACAGGAAATTTGAACAGAGAGCTTAATGAAATACAAGAGTAAGCTATAAACATATCTGGGTTAGAGAATTCCAAGCAGAGGGAACAGCTAGTGCAAAGGTCCTGAGGCAAGAACATGCTTATGTGTTCAAGGATCAGCACTGAGGCCAGAGCAAGGTGGGAGAGTACAGGAAATAAGATTAAGTAGGAGCCAGTAGAGGGTTTGGAACAGAGATAAGACAGTCTGACTTCAATTTTTTTTTTTTTTTTGAGACAGAGTCTCACTCTGTTGCCCAGGCTAGAGTGCCGTGGTGTCAGCCTAGTTCACGGCAACCTCAAACTCCTGGGCTCAAGCAATCTTTCTGCCTCAGCCTCCCAGGTAGCTGGGACTACAGGCATGTGCCACCATGCCTGGCTAATTTTTTCTATATATTTTTAGTTGGCCAATTAATTTCTTTCTATTTTTTTTTTTAGTAGAGACGAGGTCTCGCTCTTGCTCAGGCTGGTTTCAAACTCCTGACCTTGAGCGATCTGCCCACCTCAGCCTCCCAAAGTGCTAGGATTACAGGCGTGAGACACCGCGCCCAGCCTGACTTCAATTTTTTAAATAAAGTTTTTTATTTTTGACTAATTTTGGATTTATTGAAAAGTTGCAAAGATAGTAAAGAAAGATCCCATATAACATTTGCCCAATTTCCCTTAGTGTTAACATTATTCATTACTATAGTACCTTTGACCTTAGTTTGTCAAAACTAAGAAACCAATGCTGATACCTTAGTGTAAACTAAAGAATTTATTCAAACTTTGCCAGTTTTTTCACTAATGGGCTTTTTCTGTTTCAGGAATCACTTTGAGATACCACTTCACATTTAGGTGGCTTCTATTTTATCACCTTGGCTGCTGCACAATAACAGAAGACCAATTAGGAAGCTGTCACAGTAGTCCAGGCAAAAAATAATGGTTGCTTGCATTAGGTAGGGTGTTGAAGGTGAGATTGTGAAAAGTGGTCAAATTCTGGAAGAATCTGAAGGCAGAGCTAACAGGATTTGCAGAATTGGATTGTAAGAGAAGGAGAGTCAAGCATGACTCCAAGGATTTTGACCTAAACAACTACAGACGGAACAGCTATTGACTGGGATGGGTGAGACTGACAAGGGAGGCTGGACATCAGGAGTTTACACGTGGAGATGCTAAGTTGGAGTTGTCTATTGAACATCCAAGTGGAAATGTCAAGTAGGTTGTAAGACCCATGAGTCTGGATTACAGGGAGAAAGCTGGCGCTGGCTGGAAATACAAACTTGGGAGTCATTAGCTTGTAATTAGTATTCAAAATCATTATGCTGGATGAGATCATGAAGAAAGAGTGAAGATAGAAAAGAGAAGAGATCTGAGGATTGAGTCTTGGGACTGTGGGAGAAGTTGGGAAGACAAGGAGGAAGCAAAGGAGACTAAGGAGGGGTGGCCATTGCAAATAGAGAGGCCACTGAGGGTGATCCCAGAAGCCCAGTAAACAACTGTGGAAAGTGTAGTTAGCAGAGCCAGTGGGATGAGGACTGAGAACCAATTGTTGGATTTGGCAATGGTCAGGGCATTGGTGAGGTTTACAAGAGTAATTCTGGAGTGCTGGGGTGAGAGTGGGTTGAAGAGAAAATGAGAAGAGAGGAGGTGATGACGTCAAGGATACACTAGTATTTTTGAAGAGTTTTCAGTAAAGATGAGAAGAAAAATGTAGTTAGAAGAGAATATGGGGTTGAGGGAAGTTATTTCTTTATTGTAAGATGGGAGAAAGGTTGATGACAATTATCCCATAGAGACAAGCAAAATGACGAAGCAGAAGTGATGGAGAGAATTGGCAGAGCCCTGTAGTTACACAGGTGAGAAGGGATGGGAACTAGTGGAACTAGTGCCCAGGTGAAGGGGCTCACCTAGGTAAGAACATAGGCGGTTCATCTATGGTAACAGGAGGCATGAAAGACTATATAGAGACACATGTGTAGGCGGGGCAGGCATGTGGAAATTCTCCCAAATTGCTTCTATTTTCTCCATGAAGTTGAAAGCAAGATTTTCAGCAGAATGAGCAAAAAAAGGAGGAGGGGGTGGAGGTTGGAAGGGAGAAGAGAATAAAATAGTTGTCAGGGTGGGTGGGAGAGTGTACAGAACCAAGGAAATGCAACAGCATTGGTGGCCAACACAAATAGCATTTGAGAGTCATGAATTCAAGTGAGACCAGGCAGCCTGGAGGTGTGTTTTCTCCAGCCATGTTCAGCTGCTTGGGTGAAGGCTGGAAAAGTCACAGCAGTGGGGTTTTGCCAGATGAATGTGATAGAAGAGAGGGGCCAGGGAGTGGAATGTATATGCAAGGGACTGATTATAATAAGGGATCATGGAATCAAAGCCAGATAAGGAAGGGTCAGGAGTTTGAGATCAGCCTGAGCAAGAGTGAAACCCCATCTCTACTAAAGATAGAAAAAATTAGCCGGGCATGGTGGCATGTGCCTGTAGTCCCAGCTACTTGGGAGGCTGAGGCAGGAGGATCACTTGAGCCCAGGAGTTTGAGGTTGCTGTGAGCTAGACTGATACCACAGCACTCTAGCCCGGGCAACAGAGTGAGACTCTGTCTCAAATAAATAAATAAATCAGAAGAAAAAATGAGTACAATAAAAATGAGTATATAATAATGAATCCAGACTGGATTATATTAGTCTTTATGCCAATGCAGTGATGCAATATAATTTTTAATATTCTCTTATAAAGAAAGGGGCCCATGAAAGTAAAGTGCTTAGGGTCCATGAAAGTTGTAACATGACCCTTATGAGAGATTCCAGTGGAGTAGTAGAATTGTTTGCGCCAAGTTACTAGAGGGCATAGCTGAAAAGATAGGAGTTGGTAATAGAAAAGTACAATATTTAAAATTGAGATTATGGAGTATGTGAAGCTATTGGTAGCAACAAGGTCTAGGGTGGGACTGTGCTTCTCATTGGAGAAGAAGAAATCAAGGAAATGGGAAGCTGATTTTATCAGGTATCTATTGCCATATTAATAAGACATCCCAAAATTCTATGGCTTAAAACAACCACCATTTATCTGCTTATAGTTTGGCGATATGGGCTGAGCTCTGCTGAGCAGTTATTCTGTTGGTCTTGCCTAGGTTCATTCACGTGGCTGCAGTGATCTGGAAGTTTGACATGTCTGGTGGTTGTTAGCCAGGGTGCCTTAGTTCTCCTCCATGGGGCTTTTCATCTTCCAGCAGCCTAGACTAGACTTCTTTTTTTTTTTTTTTTTTTTGAGACAGAGTCTCACTCTGTTGCCCAGGCTAGAGTGCTGTGGCATCAGCCTAGCTCACAGCAACCTCAAACTCCTAAGCTCAAGCGATCCTTCTGCCTCAGCCTCCCAAGTAGCTGGGACTACAGGCATAAGCCACCATGCCCGGCTAATTTTTTCTATATATTTTTAGTTGACCAATTAATTTCTTTCTATTTTTAGTAGAGATGGGGGTCTCTCTCTTGCTCAGGCTGGTTTCGAACTCCTGACCTTGAGCGATCTGCCCACCTCAGCCTCCCGGAGTGCTAGGATTACAGGCGTGAGCCACCATGCCTGGCCTAGACTAGACTTCTTCACATGACGTTAGAAGTGTTCTTAGAGGGCAACGGAGCATGCTGCAAGTCTCTTGAGAACTAGACTCTAGCAATTCACACAATGTCATTTCTACCACATTCTATTAATCAATGCAAGTCATAAAGCCAGCCCAGTTACAAGGTGTTGAGAAATAGACTCTACCTCTTGCTGAGAGGAACAGCAATCATGCTAGGAGTCATTTGGTACAGGAAGAAGTGTAGTGTCCGTCTTTGCAAGCAATCTATCATGCTTATTGGAAGAATTATCTATGTCATACAGAATCATCAAGAATCACCAAGAATTTGACAGAAGTGGGAGTCAAGAGATTGACAAGCCAGATGCTAAAATCTTCAAAGCATGAGGGGGTCATAAGTGACATCATCTGATGTTATCAATTTCAAAAGCTTCAAATATCTTTATTGTTTCATTAGTGAATTTCAATACATTTAATCAATAAAAAGGAGTTTTTCATTTTTCACAACTTCTTTGACTCAATCACTCATCAATTCAGACTCTATGTTAAGGAAGGAGCCTAAAACATGGGAAAAAACTACATGTGTGAAAATTTGTGGTCCTGCTATTTATCAAGGAGTCATGTCCCCAGTGCCTCTGATGATGTCTGGCACCCACTAGTAGTACATACATGCTCCATAAATATTTGTTGAATGAATTTATAAGGACAAAAAAGTAAACACAACCTAAGTACTCAATAATCAAGACTAGGTTTCATCCCTCAGTCTGAAAAATAAAAAAAGAAAAAAAAAAGACTAGGTTAAACATAGTATAAATTATAGTATCTATTTAATGGACTATCACATAACCATAAAAAATTATGCTTTTGAGGGCTATCAACATATGGCATGGAATAAAAAAAGCAGGAAACAACATTGTATGCACATTATGATTATGCCTGTGTAAAAATATCTGGATAGGAAAAGGGGTCAAAAATACTAAGAGTAGTTTTATCAAGTTAGTAGGATCATGGGTAAATTTTTTCTTTTTATGTTATTCTTTAAAAAGTTGTACATGCTTATTGTGGAAAAAGTGGAAATGCTGAAAAGTATCAATAAAGAAAAAAGAAAAACCCTATGATTCCATTGTCCAGAGAAAACCATTGCCAACACTAAAGTAGGTTCTGCTTTGTTTCTTGCTTTTTCCCTCTACTTAACATATTCTTAGCTTTTTTTTTTTTTTTTTGACATCTTTAGACTTCAGAAAAGCAACTTTTAACACAGTGGTTGACATACCATAATTTATTTGCTTACAGTAATTTTTGATATTATAGGTTGTTCGCAATTTTTCACTCAAAAAAATTTTTAAACAAAATAAATGGTAGAGTCATATCATTACTCAAATTCAGAACGCTCTTCAGGGAAGATCGGAGTTGAGTGGAAGGCAGCTAAAGAGTTGGGGTGGGTGTGGGCATTATGCCCAGTGGAGACTGCAGGAGAAATGAGTTCAGGGGCTCAGTCCCTGTGGAGATGTCTGCAAGAAGCTGCTCTGCACGGGCTAGGGACTCCTTCCAATGTTTTGAACTTAAAGCGAAATCTTGATCCAAAGGACTAGAGATGGACACTAGCGTTCCTGACCACTGCCCTCTTGCTCTGCGAAAACTAGAAACTATGTTTCAGGTCCCTGTCTTGCACAGGTGGCTCTGAGCCATTAGCCAGGAAGAGCAAAGTGGCTTGGAGGGGCAGTCTCCCCCCAGCCCTCTGTATAACTCTCAATCTGAGCTCGGGGTTTGGGCAGTGAAGATTAGCCTGAGGACAAGAACGGATCTGAGGGGGTCCCGAGGAGGGAGCTTGGGGGGCACACTTAGAGAGTCAGGGGCATTCCCAGTCCAGGGAGACTTCCCAGAGGTGGGCACCAAGACTGAGGCCGGACAGAGGGAAGGAAAGGGGGTGGCCCAGGTTGGTGTTGGATATGGAGGGGTCGATCCTGGAAGGCTGCAGATGCAGGCAACGAGGAGATAAAAGCAGCGGAGGGCAAGGAGGCGGAGAAGAGCAGACAAATGAAGCAGGTGATGAAGGCTTTACAAGCGGGGTAGGCGTGGGCTGGTGACAAGAGGAGGGCGGGGAGCAAGTGTGCCCTGAGTGTGCAAGGGATATACATGAGAAGCGTGATGGGCGGCGGACTGGTGAGAGCAGAGGTGGAGCATGGGGCGAGGGGCTCGGATCCGGCAAGGCGGGATGTGAGATGGGAGAATAACAGGACCGTGCATCTTTGGCCGGCACTTTGTAGTTTGCTCTCATTTAGACTCGCACAATTTCCTCCTTTCGTTGAAGAAAGCTTGGTCCGGGGAGGTTAGGTGCAGCGGCGCTAGGTGTGCGCCGTGCGTCGCAGGGGGTGGGGTGGGCGCCCGGCGCGGGCAGGCGGGGGGCGGGCCGGCGGCGGGGGGCGGAGGGGGAGGCGCGGGCTCCGCCCGCACACGCCGCCCCTGGCAGGGGGCCTGAACGCCCGCGAGGAGCCGCAGCCGCCGCTCGGGGTCGCCTGGAGCCCCAGATTCCCGAGCGCTCGGCTCGCATGGCAGCCGCCTCGGCGCCCAGCCCCGCGGCCAGCTAGGGGCGGCCCCGCGCCCCCGCCTGGCCCCTCGGCGGAGCCCGTCGGTTCCGGCCTCGCTCTGCGCCCTGGGGCGCGCCGCCTCCCAGCTGGAGGTGAGGACCGGGAGGACAGGGGCGCGCGGGGCTGGGGGCACCGTGGGGATTCCAGGCCCTGCGCCGCCGCTGGGCTGAATGCGCTGGAGATAGGAAGGGGATGTGGGAGCGACGGGGGGGTGTCGAAGGTGGGGGGGCGGAGACTGCTTGCTGCCTGGAACCGTCCCTCCCTCCGGCACCCGCGTCCCCTCCGTGTTCGAGGCCTCCTCTCTGCGCTGTCCCCATCCCCGCGGACCCCTCTGTCCCGACTGCGATCCACCCCAGCCATTCCCGCGCCCTAGCCTCGCTTTGCTCTGCCCATCTTTGGCCTCCTTGTCGCAGACCCGGCTCCCCGGTTCCTGTCTCCAGTCTCCTCGCCTGCTCTACCCTTCCCCGCCCCTGCCCTCTCGCTGCCCCTACCGCTTCTTCCGTTCCTGCGCCCCTCTCCCTCGTCGGCTCCTGTAAGTTGGAACCCGTGTCCGTGCCGCTATCTCCGCTCCTGGCCGCCTCCCCGCCCGTGCTGTCCCACAGGTGCCCACACGTCTGGCTGTCCATCCGTCCGTCCCTCCTGGGGCCGGCGCTGACCATGCCCAGCGGCTGCCGCTGCCTACATCTCGTGTGCCTGTTGTGCATCCTGGGGGCACCCGGTCAGCGTGTCCGAGGTGAGCGCGCCCCCGGGCTCCAGTCGCGCGGCCCTGTCCAGCAGTCATCGCTTGCACGTTGACCTCTGCCGGCCAGAGACGGCACTGCAGTCGCTCCGACCCGCGGGGCTGGCAAGACCCAGGTCACCCTTTGGAATGGGATGGGTCTGTTCTATCTATCTTGCCCTGCCTCAGAGCTGGGTCCACCCAATTACTGGAACCCCAATCCTCTCTCGAGTCCCGCATCCCAGGGAGCCGTACCCTGACCCAGACTCACCCTTCACACATCAATCTGTTGCAGCCGATGACTGCAGCTCCCACTGTGACCTGGCCCATGGCTGCTGTGCACCTGATGGCTCCTGCAGGTACCTGTCCTGACCACGTGCCTCTAGACCCTTTGCTCCCCATTTCCCAGCCCTTCACACCCACAACCAGGTCAAGCCCCAGAACTGAGTGTCAGGGGCTTAAAGACCCTACTGTTCATGCCCCATCACCTCTATGGCAGATGGGCCAGCCTCTCCCACCTCCCTGCATGCCCCCCAACCCCCATTCCCCTTGGCCTGGCTTCTTGCTTCTTCTAGCTTGTATCTCCCCACTCCTTTACTCTCTCAAGTCTGATTCAGGGATTGTGAAACATAGCTCCTCCAGATACCAGGAGGGAGCCCTGAAGCTTGAGAGAGTTTGGAGATTGGGCACCCTGAGGAAAGGGGGAGAGAAAGGAAACAGATAAAGAGAAGAAATGGTTTAGCTTAGCCTGGAGAAGAAATGCTGCAGGGAAAGTTGCTGGGGAGAAGCACTCATGATAAAAGAGGATCTTTCTTATGAATCTGAGTAATGGACTCACTGGGTGGAGGTTGGGCAAATTCTACAGCAGGAGCAAAGTGTCTGGACATAAGGAAATGAGCTGACAGGGCTGGTTGCTCAATTGGCTGGGGGGGGTCTTTGAGACTCTACATCCTTGGAGGGCTTTATTTATTTACTTATTTTAGACTCTTTAAAATTTTGTTTTGGTGTAACCTTGGAGGGCTTTTAAAAAAAAAGGTCAGGTGTTTGCCCTGGAATAGTCCTGATAACCTTTCAAGGTCATTCTTTTTAAAATGTTTATGAGCACCTCCTACATGCCAGGAGGGCATTGGAGGCATTTGCAGACATTATCTTATTTCCTCCTCAACACACCCCTGTGAGGGGTATCCGCAATTTATACATGAGAAATTTGAGGCTCAGAAAGGTTAGACAAAGTACAGAACCAGGACTTGAGGAATGGTGTCTGATGGTCTGATTCCACATATGTGTCCTATGACCCTGCACAGCCCTACACCTACCTGGGGCAGGTCTGCTTTCCCTTGGGGGCTGTCATATGTCCTCCTGGTTTCTAGAAGCCCTGGTCCTGCTGCCTCCGTTTCCTCACATTGTCCCACCCAGAGCCCTGACCCTGTGCTTCTTTCCACCAGGTGTGACCCAGGCTGGGAGGGCCTGCACTGTGAGCGCTGTGTGAGGATGCCTGGCTGCCAGCACGGTACTTGCCACCAGCCTTGGCAGTGCATCTGCCACAGTGGTTGGGCTGGAAAGTTCTGTGACAAAGGTAGGGGGGGAGAAGGGGTAGCTGTTGACTGGGGACCCCATGCATGTATCTTGGGAGAACATCCATCAGTATTTATTGAGTACCTATTGTGTCCTGGTCAAATCCTCAAATGCATGGTATTTTATCCTTATTTATTAATTTATTTTCATTTAGAGATAGGGTCTTGCTCTGTTGCTCAGGTTGGAGTACAGTGACATGATCATAGCTCACTGCAGCCTCAAACTCCTGGGCTCGAGCCAACTTCCCTCCTCAGTCTCCTGAGCAGCTGGGACTATAGGCACACACTACCATCCTGGGCTAATTTTTAAATTTTTTGTGGAGATGGGGTCTCACTAGGCTGGTCTTAAACTCCTGGCCTCAAGCAATCCTTCTACCTTAGCTTCCCAGAGTGCTGGGATTACAGGCGTGAGCCACTGCGCCTGGCCTCCTTTTTGATTTTATACCTATCTATTGTCTGAATTGATCCTTAACACTGCGGTCCCCAAGCCCTAAGCTGCAGACCAGTACAAGTCCGTGGCTTGTTATGGACTGGGCCACAGAGCTCTGCAACCCCCCACATCCCATCTGTAGAAAAATTGTCTTCCATGAAACTTTGGAATGAGGGTGGGGCTGGGGGGCAGGGGCATACAGCAGGAGGTGAGCCGGTGAGTGGTGTATTTATAGCTGTTTCCCATAGTTCACATCACTGCCTGAGCTCCACCTACCCCCACCTGTGGAAAAATTGTCTTTCATGAAACCAGTCCCTAATGCCAAAAAGGTTGGGAACCACTGCCTTAACATAACCTCATGAGGTAGGAAAGACAGCTACTGAAAACTGTACTCATTTTAGGGATGAGGAAACTGAGACCCACAGAAGCGCTATATCTTGCCCAAAGTCAGTCTGAGATAGACTGGCAGGGGCAGGGCCAGGAGTCTCCTGACTCCAAATTCAGTGTGGTTGTCTTCTGTCCCCCCACCATTCCAGCCTGGGGTGGGTTTGTGGTAAAGCACACCCACAGACCCTTGGGTCTGGAAGGTCTGGGGACCAGAAGTGAGGGAGCCTTCCCTGTCTTTTCCTCAGATGAGCACATCTGTACCACACAGTCCCCCTGCCGGAATGGAGGCCAGTGCATCTATGACGGGGGCGGTGAGTACCACTGTGTATGCCTGCCAGGCTTTCATGGGCATGACTGCGAGCGAAAGGCCGGACCCTGTGAACAGGCCGGGTGAGTGCTGGGCCCGTGGGCTGAGTAGGAGGCTAGACCAGAATCTAGTGACTGATAGGATGAGGAGAGAGGCAGGACTGTTGAGAGGGTGGAGGAGTGAGGGTCAGACCCACAAGGGGGTAACCCTAGGATAAAACCTCAGCACGCCACGGTGTCCCTAGTTCAGGGTTTCTCAACTGTTTTTATACTTTCTGATCCATTTCTTCAACAACAATAATCTATAGGAGTTTGTTCTGGTTGGGGGAGGTGGGTATGGGGAGATTGAGGGGCCTAGGACTCCCCTTATCCTCCCCCCAACACTGGCATGTACCCCTAAAGATGTTCCACACAGCAGCATTATGCCTCATCATATGGATGAGGAAACGGCCCTGCAGGGCTGGACTTGTCCTCATTTCTGCTTCAGGCCCGCGAGCCTGTGAGGATAATAATAGCACACTTATCCTGAGCCTGCCTTTGGGCCAGGCCCTGTGCTAGTTGCTTGACATTGGATTATCTCATTTAACCCGAACAATTTGGGAAGCTGGGTACTATTTTTATTCTCATTTTTAAAATGAAGTATTTGAGGCTCAGAGAGTGGCCCAAGGTGACATAGCTAGAAGACGGGAGGGGCTGGATGCTGACTGGACGACCCTGCAGATGTCATTAGGTTTCTATCAATGTCCTTTCCTGCCCTACCCAGCTCCCCATGCCGGAATGGCGGGCAGTGCCAGGATGACCAGGGCTTTGCCCTCAACTTCACGTGCCGCTGCCTGGCAGGCTTTGTGGGTGCCCGCTGTGAGGTGAATGTAGATGACTGCCTGATGCGGCCTTGTGCTAATGGTGCCACCTGCCTCGATGGCATAAACCGCTTCTCCTGCCTCTGCCCGGAGGGCTTTGCTGGACGCTTCTGCACCATCAACCTAGATGACTGTGCCAGTCGCCCATGCCAGAGAGGGGCCCGTTGTCGGGACCGTGTCCACGACTTTGACTGTCTCTGCCCCAGTGGCTATGGTGGCAAGACTTGTGAGCTTGTCTTACCGGTCCCAGATCTTGCCACCACAGTGAACATCCCCCTAGGACCCACTTCAGCTGTGGTGGTACCTGCCACGAAGCCAGCCCCCCACAGCGCGGGGGCCGGTCTGCTGCGGATCTCAGTGAAGGAGGTGGTACGGAGGCAGGAAGCCGGGCTCGGTGAGCCTAGCCTGGTGGCCCTGGTGGTGTTTGGGGCCCTCACTGCTGCCCTGGTCCTGGCCACCATGTTGCTGACTCTGAGGGCCTGGCGCCGGGGTGTCTGCCCCCCTGGACTCTGTTGCTACCCTGCCCCACACTATGCCCCGGCATGCCAGGACCAGGAGTGTCAGGTTAGCATGCTGCCAGCAGAGCTCCCCCTGCCACCTGACCTGCCGCCTGAGCCTGGAAAGACCACAGCACTGTGATGGAGGTGGGGGCTTTCCCGCCCCCTTCCTCACCTCCCCACCCCTCAAACTGGAGTGGTCCTTTCCTACCACCCCTCAGCTTGGGTACACACACTGAGGGGACCTCAACCTCATGCCAGAAATATTATTTTTTTAATATACAGAATGTAAGATGGGAATTTTATCAAATAAAGCTATGAAAATGCAAGTGGGCTCCTATGTCAGAAAAACCCACTTGGAGTCCCAGATGCAAGAGGGCCAGAGCAGAGGCCTGTTCTGCGGAAGCCTCCGGACTCTGCCTGCCAAGGATGTTTCCAAAGAGTAACCCAAGGTGCCCATTTCCCCTCTGAGGAAGTAAGGGAGAGCCACAAAGGAGAATGTAAATGAGGAAGGGAGAACCCTGGAGGGTGGGGGATCAGGTTCAGGCCCTCAGGGCGAGGAGCCGGCTCGCTGCTGGCTGCTCTGCAGCAGCTGCTGGAACAGTGAGTGGGGCTGTTTGCGCAGTGCGGCAGGGGAGTCCAGCTCCACAACCCTCCCCATTTGTAGCACCAGCACGCGGTCCGAGTTCAGGATCGTGTTGAGCCTGTGGGAGAAGATGGTGAGTGCGGGGGCTTGGGGATCAATGCCCTAAGGGAGAATGCTGACCTGCTTTCCCTCCTCTCCCCTCAGGATAGCACAGGTCCATCCCACAGGCTTTAGCTCCTGACTGTAGCGTTCCCTCAGATGATGTGCTATGAAGGGCCAAGGTAGTGCCTAGAGAAGGAGGAGCTGAGGTTTGTTAGGGGGTGATCTCTAGGGCCCTGACTCCCGGGGTTCCTCAAAGGAACTGAGGCTCTGGGTCTATGCCATCACAGTCCCTGATTAGACGGTTACTCTGGATGCCTGCACACCTGTGGGCAATGGTCAGCACTGTCTTGTTGGCAAAGCGTTTGCAGATGGTCTGCTGGAGCAGCTGGTCTGTCTTCTGGTCCACACTTGCTGTGGCCTCGTCAATACACAGGATCTGGAAGGTGGGAAGGGTGTAGGGGAAGAGTGAGAGGGAGAGGCTGTAGGGTGGGCTGGCGCTGGGCTGGGCCCAAACACCAGGCTCTCCTATAGCTCCCCATCTCAAGCTCTGAAAGGAAAACCAACTTGGTCGCCTGAAACCTCTCCTTAACCCACTTTCTAACCCTGACAGGTCCCCTGCCTCCTTCCTAGCCTTCTTGAATGTCCCTTCCTCTCTTCTTACCTTGGCATCTGTGAGGAGAGCCCTGGCCAGACACAGCAGCTGCCTCTGTCCCAGGGACAAGCTCCGGCCCCCCTCACCGAGTTCAGCATCCAGACCACCTGCAAGGACAGCATCTTCACTGCAGGGTCCAGCCTCTCCCTGCTCCCTCCCTGCTCTAGGGTCAGGGCCCGGCACTCACCCATGGATACAATCACCTCACTCAGGTGGCACTGCTCCAGGGCCTGCCACAAGGCCCTGTCCTCATGTAGGCCCCGGGGGTCCAGGTTTTCCCGAACACTCCCGCTGAACAGAAAGGGCTCCTGGGGGATGATAGCCAGCTGGGATCTGGGGGACAGAGACATGGGGTCCAGGCTGGAGATGTGGCCACTTCTGCTCCTAGTACATTTTTTTAGCTGTAGGACTAGCACCTCCAGGACAGCCTGGGGATAAGACCTGAACATAATCCCCTGTACTCCCTCCCCCATCCCCACATGACCAGGCAGCCACCTGTGTACCTAGAACTGGGCTTTGGTGCTATGAGCAATACCAAAGAAACCAAGAGCCTGTGCTCTGTCCCCAAGCAGCCTACATCTCATTGAGGTACAAAACACCAGTGAAAACAAACAGGCTAAACTATATGGCACTGACTCCAGGGGCAGCAGGGGCTAAGCAGGGAATGACTGGATGGCTGAATGGGTATGGGACACTTCAAGGTTGGAGTGGCCCTGGAATTGGATCCTGAGGAGCTATATGGTCAAGCTGTAAGGTAAGGCCACCACAGCTTAGAAGAGAAGGCAGAAGCAGGGTCAGGCCTTGGGGTCAGGCATGTGCCCAGGGCTTTAGGACACAGCTCTCCTACCTTTTCCATGTCATGGAACTCAGAGAAAATGATACTAGGTTAACCTGGGGGTAGGAGTGGTGTATGTATAGCCCCAGATGAGGCCACTTGTGGCCAGGGACAAGTGGCCTGGTCTCAAGCTATCCCAAGCACTGCCTGCTGAGCTTGAGGGCTGAGAGGATCAGTATCTAGAGGCACAGTACCTGGGGGACTCTGATTTGGAAGGCAGCGACTAATGCTCTAGAGTGGAGGATGTACACCAGGAAGTACAAGAAAGAGGAAGCTGGAAAGGTGGTCTGGGTCAGGGTGAAGAAGACCTTGAGATTACTAGCTGGGACTCTGGACCTGATCACTAGGAGTTTTCTGTCCTCACTTGCTCATCCTATCTCCCATCTCAGCTGCTGGTCAGCCCTGGCTGCCCCGAGTCTATATAAAGCCTTCTAGCTGTGCCCTCCTCCAAGTGCCGGTAGTTCTGGTTCCCCTCTTCCCTCACCCCCAAACTCCTACCCCAGACCTGAGCTCAGCCAGCTCCAGCTGGCTGGTGTCCACACCGTCTAGTAGCACTCGCCCCGAACTGGGCTCCAGCAGCCGGAAGAGCACCAACAACAGGGAAGACTTGCCGGAGCCCGTGCGGCCCACGATGCCCAGCTTCTCTCCAGGCTGCACGCGGAAGGTCACCCCGTCCAGGGCATTGGGCAGGCCTGGCCGGTAAACTAGCACCACGTCCTGGAACTCCACGCTCCCCTGGGTCAGCCAGCCAGTGCGCAGCTGGTGGGGTCCACGGATGGAAGACAGAGGGAGATGAGGGAGATGAGTGAGATGAGGAGGGATGGTGAGGAGGGGAGAATGAGAAATGAACAGCGTGGGAGGAAAGGTGGGGGAATGCGGAGAGATGGGGAGGAAGGGGCACGGTGAAGAATGGTGGTGACTGTGCAGGGAGGCTAAAGGAGCTGAGAAGGGTGAGTGAGAAGCAAAAAGAAAGGAACTGGGGAGAGATTGGGGCCTTCAGGAGGGCCCTGCAGGGTTCTGGCCCAGGCTCCGGGTGTAGGCCCACCTGCCGCGGCTGGCCCCGGGGCTCCTGGGGCAGGTCGCAGGAGTACTCCTCCAGCCGCTCAACGCTCACCAGCATGGCTTCTGTCTGCGTGAAGCTGCTCACCAGGCCTGAGAGCAGGCCGGTCAGGGACAGGGCGTAAGACAGTGACAGGCCCACCAGTCCTGGGGGAGAAGAGCACCAGCTGCTGGGGGAGCCTGGATGCTGGGACATGTGTGGGAGGTAGGGGAAGGACAGCACAGTCCCAAGCTGTGGACTGTGGGCATTTAAAGGAGGCAGTGGAGAAGCAGGAAGGGGACAGGACCTAGGCCAGGAGTGCAGGAGGCTGATGCAAGGCAGTAGAGTGGGATGGAGAAGCTCGGAGGGAGGGCATGTGGAAGACTGAGGTGGGCCCAGGCAGGGTGGTGGGGATGGGAGTAGGAGCAGGGAAGGGACCGAGACCAGAAGCTCAGATGGCTCATTCTGGTCCCAGAGCCACCACCACCTGGCAAGTCACTCCTGGAGACTCTCCTCCACCCTAAACTGAAGGTGATGACAGTTACTATGATACATCCTCACAGGGAACCTTGAGGGGAGGTGGAAATGTTGGGGAAACAGTACAGGGAGAGGTCTGGGGCAGGGGTTGGAGTAACTCGCCCCTCCTGAGGTAGGAATGAAGGGTCCTGGAGTGGCACCTGGGTTGGCGAGGCCCTGCTGGTGCTGCACCAGGGCAATGCCCGCGATGGCACTGACCACTGCCGCCCCAATGAGCTGTAGCCGAATGTCCAGCCACTGTATCGCAGCACTGGCAGCAAACTGGCACCTTTGGTTTAGCTCCAGGAGTCGCTGGTTCTCTTCCTCAAACCTGGGAGAGGCCAGGAGGGAGGTGAGGCTGCTCCACCCAGACTCCTTCCCTAAAGAACGCCTCCCTCTTGGGAGCCAATCCATATACCCACAGGCCTCACTCAGGGACACAGAGATGCCAATGTGCTCTTTCGAAGGGGGTCTGCTCTGCCTCACTATCTTTCTTCTATTGTTCTCCTCTTTCCCCTAGTGCCCTCGCCCACTCTGCCCTTCTCCCCCAGGAGGCTGGAACCCTGTACCCCACATGCCCTTCTTCTCAGGGAACCTCTTCTCCCCTCCCACCAGCACCTCAGGGCCTTGGGCTCTGGCTGGGGGCGCAGATTTCACACACCTGTAGGTGGCCCCGGTGGCCCGGAGCACAGGGAGGCCGGCCAAGGTGTCAGCCAAGTGGGTGTAGAGTGGAGACAGGGTGAGGCTGCCCAGGCGTCGCAGCTCCCGAGAGGAGGCCCTGTAGTGGCGCTGCACGCGATAGTAGATGATGCTCAAAGGCGGCAGCAGCAGCAGCAGCCAGGGCAGGCCAGAGCCCAGCACAGCCAGGAGGCCCAGCAGGCCTGCCACGTTGGCCAGGAGGACGTTGAGGATGAAGGGCAGGTTGTCATCGACATAGGCCACGTCGGAGGAGAAGCGGTTTAGGACCCGGCCCGTGGGCATGGTATCGAAGAAAGTCACTGGTGTCTGGGAGAGGAGGGGATGGTTAGGCAAGAGCAGGGTCTGGCAGAAAAGGGGTGGTGGGCAGCCCTGGGGGGCAGGCAACCCAAGGTAGAGAACAGGAAAGGAGTAAAGTATCCCCAGAATTTTGGGGCAGAGAGGAGGGGCTGGCGGAGCTTGAAGGAAGACTATCCTACGGTAGAAAAGTCTATAGAGGCCAGGTGAGGTGGCTCACACCTGTAATCCTAGCACTCTGGGAGGCCGAGGCCGGTGGATCACTCAAGGTCAGGAGTTAGAAACCAGCCTGAGCAAGGGCAAGACCCCGTCTCTACTATAAATAGAAAGAAATTAATTGGACAACTAAAAATATATAGAAAAAATTAGCCGGGCATGGTGGCACATGCCTGTAGTCCCAGCTACTTGGGAGGCTGAGGCAGAAGGATTGCTTGAGCCCAGGAGTTTGAGG